>ML812630.1:89736-119575 GCA_009831015.1 Picea engelmannii
TCAAAAGGTGACAACAACAACAAGGGAAAGATTTCCTCATAGAGTGGAAAATATGTATTTTAAGTTTTTATTTATTAATTATTGAGAACAATTGACTTATGAAATTTTGGACAACACACTATTTTTTTTGGATATATGGGTAATATATTTTTGGGAATAATTTCAATTATCATTGATATAAATTGTCAAAATATGAAAGTGATGATGGGAGTCACAAGGAGGGATGTTTTTCTTGATTAACTAGTTGTGTTATGATTGTTAAAGAACTAAAGGGAGTGTTGGACCTCGACCATGTTTTGTGGAAACGTTGGTTGTGTTTGACCATTTTTGGGACTTTGACGGGCTAGTCGAAGACGGAGCGCCCCGGCGAAGCGAACATCGGGGGATCTTTCCCTTTTTGTGGACTTTTTGGGTTTTAGGGTTTATGTAACGGGTATGGGATGTCGGCCCATGGGTTCACCCATGTTTAGGCCCCATTTGTAATGTATAAATAAGTAGCTAGGTGATGTAAGAAAAGGTCGATGGCTTAGTGTTAATGTTAGTTATGTGCAAGAAGATGTGTTAAGGCTTGCAGAGCTAAGTGCAAGTGTTTTGTAAGTGCTTTGTGCAAAAACTATGTAAAGGCTTTGTGCTTGGACCTAACTAGGGGAAGGATGATCTGGCAAGGTGCGCACATATCTCCTGTCCTATGCTGAGTTAGTTTTGTGGCTTGGTGCCTATAAGGAGATTGAAGAAACTAATAAAGAAGAATAAGAGTTGGTGGACGTAGCCCCACACTGGGGTGAACCACGTATATCCTGTGTCGAAGTCTTTGTGCTATGGTGTTCATATTGTTTATGTACGTATTTTCTTAATCTAGATATATGATAGATCCAGTTAATGCTTAGTGCTTTATGATGTGAATGAATGTTAGATCTACTCTAATGCTATGTGTTGAATGGTTAGGTGTGTTGGATCTTGGTTGTTACTACGTTGATCTGTAATAAGGGTTTGACCTGCGATGTGAATAAGGGTTAAATACTAATGTCTGTTAATTTCTAAGTGCTCTTTTAAGTATTGTGATCACAGATTTGTGTCCCAGCTAGGTTGTAGACACTTGAGTCTTGCAACCCCCCCTGCCTCTACCTCGAGTGAGATTTCATCTACTTTGCAGGTGTTGCTAAAAGGGACGGTAGTTAGGGTTTTGTTGGTGCACTGTTGAAGCATTGAACCCTGGGCCTTCCCTTGTGCCAATAAATGGTTCTATTGTCGGGACATGAAACTATGATTCTTGGGAATTGAAGAAAAGATAAAGCTATGTGCGTAGATCTATTGTTGTAGTGTGCAACAATATACTCAATTTGTAAAGATCTGTGCTAAGAAAGAGAATCCCGATCTAAAGAAAATAGGTAAGATCTTAAAGCTTTGTGCTCTGGTAGAGGTAATATAAGTGGAATTTTTTTCTTCGCAAGTATGAATCTAGGTGTGGTTGATAGATTTTTTCCTAGTCTGAAAACTAGGGCACAACTAGAAGAAAGAAGATTTTATATGAATAAATTTGATAGAGTTAGTGAAAGATATGTTATCCCTATGCATAGAAATAAGTTTTGGACTAACAAGTGGATGCAAGAAACTATAAATAATTTTTGCAGATTGCAGGTCCATCATTGATCCCAGTGTGCAGTACAAGAAAGGTGGGGATCGTTTAAGAGAAAGAGAGGATTGACACTTTGTTATAGTTGTAAAAGACCGAGACATATTTCTAAGGAATTTCCTGGTAGAGGTCCTATTTGTGTTTGTTGTAAAGTTGTATAAGGTTTTGGGTTTCCCTAGAATAATTGCTAAAATTGAGAAGATGAACATGAGACAAGAAAACTATGAAGAAGGGAAAAAAACCAAGGATATGCTAGAGAACCAGAAAGAATCAGAGACTATCTTATTGCAGATGAAAGAAACACTGAATGATCACAGAGACATCAGTTTACCAGAGATCTTAAAAGATAAGAAGTGCATAGAAACAAGAATAGGAGACTTCGACATAGATTGTGTAGTAGATGAGGAAACACATATGAATATTATGCTAGAAAGTGCTTGGGAAATTTTGGGAAAGCCTGCTATGATTCTTTCATTGGGAAGGATAGGATTGTTTAAAGGAAAGATGATAGACCTATGTGGAAGACTTACCCATGTACCTATGATAGCCCATGGAGCATCGAATGAAGAAGAATTTGAGATCATTGAGTTTGTTGAGAACAATGCTCCCTTTTCACTTTTGTTAGGAAGGACCTAGATTGAGAAAGATTAGATCCGAAGGAGAGACAAAGAGGAAGCCATAGAATAAAAAAATAAATAATTAAGGGACTTCATAGCCAAGAAAATATAATGACTAAGAGAAGAATAAGAGGAAAAGTCGAAGCAACTGAGGGCCAGAGACTTAGCCGTCGAAGTTGAAATAATGTAGGCAGGTTTAAAGAACCTATCCATGTAGGAGAGAAGAGCACTTACCCTGGAATTAGTAACATAAGAAGTATTATCCTTGAACCCTTTGAAAGAACACCAACAGTGCGAAGTTACTATGCTAAGAAAATATCATAACAAGAATGGAAAGAGGAATCCAGAGACTCAAATCATAGGAAAGAAGGCAAGAAATCCTAGTAAGAAGAAGGAAAAGTTAGAAAAATTTCAGGAGGTTCCAGAGAGGACTTCGCAGAAGGCAGGATTATATAACTTGAACCTCGCTGGAATAGAAGAACAACATAGAATGGAACTTCGACTCGGTGAAGCAATATGACTGTTGGAGGCGTCCCGACCATTAGAACGACGATCTGGAACGACTAGAAATGCAGTTATTGCTAGAAATATAACCATTGGACCATTGGGACCACGCCATAATGGATGGAATCATATTGATTGAGGAATTCTGATTCGTTGGAGGAATCCATTACGACATTGTTTATTTAATCCGTCGAATGCCACACTAGGGACACTTTTGCAAATTGTGATTATTCGAGATAACAAAGAACTGATTGCTATCACGCTGTGATTTTGAGACCTCACCACCCATTTTCATACCTTCAGTGTCCAGTCACCTATCTGAGTTATTTGTTTATGAGCATGCATGTCAGGCGACCTTAGCACAACAGATAAATCTGTAGAAGAGATCCTGATTGACCTTATGGCTGAGAGAGTCATGTTTATAGGAGTACAGGCCTCCTCAACAAATGGATTGCAAGCCTCCCCCTTGACTACATGTCAATCTAGCTGAACAATGATAGAGAAAAGAAGCAAGCACCGCGACAACCTGGCGAACATGAATTTGATCCCATCGGTCTTGCCCAACTACATCCCGCCTTTGACTAGTGCAGTTAGTCGTGACAAAATCCCACGTGACTTCGATTACACTCTCATCACTGTGTACCTCCATAAGGGGATACTTGCAGTCAGAACGTAGTTAGGACTGATCCCTGATCTTAATATCATCGACTTTAACCTAGGAGACAAGAATAATTATGTGTTTCTCACACTGCATCTCTACCTAACCAAGATGAATGGGAAGAATCCGAAGACATTCCCCCAACCATGGATCAAGGATATTGCGAGGTCCACCATCTTAAACGTCATGAAAATATCCCACTTCGGTAGACATTAGGAGGTTAACATGTGCGTTAAAATCCTCCTATTGTGCTACCATGGAGGTTATCTCTAGTTAGACAAGCACATGACTGTGGATCCGACGCTAATCCACATGATCACTAGACTGAGCATGGAAGGATCGGACCTTGATAAATTCTATCGAGGGAAGGCTTCAGATCGCTCCCTGACGAAGCGTATAAAGGAAACCTATGATGATGTGGAGAAGGGGAAGTGAGGCTACAAGGTAGCCTCCATCCAAGATGGCACAGTGCACCTAGCTTTCCATTTGATTACGGGAAATATCATTAGAAAGAACATACCAACGCAAGTTACCGGGTTCGTCGTCGACCTTGCAGGGAAGTGCATCGAGGGCATGCAGATGAACTAGGTGAGATACCTCGTCAACGAGTTGGAGAGGCACTGTCGCGAAGCGCAGGACCAAGGCTACGAATTACACTTTAGCTGGTTATTGATCCTTATTGCATTTGTCACTTGGGAGATGCCGGAGGGAGAGACATTCCTGAAAGTCGAGCCATCGGAACCATTGTCTACGAGGTTCACTTCCTTGTGGTATACAAGTGACATGGCAAAGCAGTGGCAATCAAATGTGGTGTTTCACACTTACTATCTACAACTCACACGCGCCATTGAGTCATTCCCTTGAATGACTCTGAACACCTTGCATACTCACAGGACACTGGAAAAGTTCCGTACAGACCTTCACTTCATTTACATCACTACACATAGGGATGAAAGTAAGGAGGAGATGCAGTCGTACTACAAATTGACTGATGAAGACATGGAGGATATAACCAAGGAATGGTCAGCTAAATTCCTTGTACCAGTCGAGTAGACACAACTCTTCGACCTTGATATCATCTAAATCCCTTTGGTCACTTGGACAGAGTGGGATGGACCAAGTAGCACTAAGAAGAATAATAAAAAGGAAGAAGTGCAGGAGATAAACAATGCATCAGAGGAAACTGCATGTGACTCACCTAAAGGCAGAGGAGGCGACGAAGTAAACCAAGAGGAGGAAGGGGAAGAAGACAAGAAGGGAAATGGATAACTGACACAACCAAAAGATCCCCTTACATAGGACGAGACATCAAAGAAAAGGAAGGTTTCTCTGAAGAAACCCTCAGTGTGGAAGAAGTCACGAGACAATAAGCCTTAGTCACAGAACATGCTCACAATGGATGATATTGACCTCATTATCGCAGCTGTAGCATATGCTTTGGAGGATATCTTGCAGCGAAATGAAGAAAAGTAGGATACAATGTATGACAGAATTGAGGTGAAGCTAAAGGGGGTACAACAAGCTCTCTATTTGAGCCGCGCAATGTCTATTGCGTCGTCATCATCAAAAGGTGTAGAATTGGGGGATGATCCTGTTAGCACCCTGTAAATATGTTTGGCCGTCAAAACAAATGAAACGGGTAACTACTTCAACCTACTTTAGAGCTGGGCACTAGCCTGCTCAACTCAGAGAGGGCTCTCTTGCGTCACTTGATATATCTCTAGAAAATGGTGGCTAGATTTGGTTGATTTTGGGGGGTATTATAAATTTGCTGAAGAAACGGGGATGACACTTGGGCTATGGAGTCAAAAATGAATAAATTAGTGGCAAGTCATTAGAACTATATAGAGGAAAAAGGATAAATGAGGCAGTGAGTCTGAGTTTTAAATTGAAATTTGCATGGCGAAAGAGGAAAAGGAAAAACACTTAACTGAATTAAAGCATATTTAAATGAATTCAAATTAGTTAAGAAGAGAATCACATGGATTTAAATTGCTAAGTCTAGAGAATCATTAGACGAATTACATACTTTTAACTCTCCAATTTAAAAGAGGAAATCGTAAATGGGATTTCGAAGACACAATAAATACACACTACGAAATAAAATATAATTCATATCACAACCAATTAGAATATTTTCATAAACAATTCAAAAATTGTTTATGCATTGTATATTCACTTTAGCTCCATGATTTTACAAAGTCTTCCTGCTACGAGGGCATGCCCCTCTTCCCTTCTTACCTTCATACTTTCTTTATCCTTGGAATGACATATATAGAAAATTTACATGCGTGATTCAAAACGACCCAATTTCCCCACAGTTTAAAGATAGAGACCGGTTACAAAAAAGAGTAATGTATAACAGTTTTTCTCCTATTTTATAGGGAGCATTATAAACATAATTGACATAACCAAGGTTTTTCGTTGAACTCCACATGTCCATATAGTTATAAAAAATGTCCATTCATCTTGATAACTTATTCCAGATTGGTGATTTCTTCCTTTAGAGTGCTCAACCAAACTGGTTGGTTTTCCCCAACGCTCTCAACCGATTCAGCTTAGTTTCCTTCTTTCAGTTGCTTTCTCTGCTTCCTCTTTACTGGTTTCTTGTAGTTCCCATCCATGTATCTGTTGATGATTAAATCTTTAATGATGGATTTAATCTGACCTCTTTATCTGATTCTGGATCTGTTGTAGGATCTGTATGGAATTTCGTTGCTAATATCTGAGCAACCAACCTCTCTTTTTTATTCATTGATGAATTCCCCATATTAGTTGAAAATCTTGGTTCACTGAAGGCATCTTGATCAAATTTATCCATTTTCCCAGTTTTGCAAAAAAACTTAGATGTGTCTCCCTTAATCATACATAAATTAGGAAGCTGATCTTGTTTGAAATTACTCCATTCAAAATGGAATGTTGATTGCTCAAAACAGGTTAATTTTATCTATGTCTTGAAGGACGGTCGTCATTGAGTGCCTAATCATAGATTACTGACGAAAATACTTGTCTGAACAATGTCCAATCACACTCAGCTGTCATTTTCGAATGATGAGCCTTCATATCATCTTTTTGGCAGTGCTTACTCGACGTTGCATGACATAAAGTAATCGAGCAACCATACTGATGTGATTGGATAAGCCGTTAATTCTTCCCTTTCCACACATGATCTTCGGAAGCGACATATATCCAATTATTTTATAACACATGATATCAGGGTGATCTTGGGTGGTTTCAAGTCTACCTGCTTTTCCCCCCGATATACATTTGGTGGAGCCATGTGTCCGTGAGGTGAAACCATGGTATTTTCCCTAGCTTTCCCTCAAAAAATTATCCTCCACACTACTTCATCGCTCGATATGTGTCATGGCCATCAATCTGGGCTGCTTAAAGATCTATGGTCTGTCGGGCCCCATCAACTTCCATGCCTCCGCTATATTGGCCCCAGTCCTCCAAATTTAGCCACATCTCCACACTACTTTAGCCATCTGCTAAATTTGAAACTTGTATTTCATATAAAATTGTTATGGTGATAACATAGGCTCCAACTGGGGATGTTATCCTCCCTGCGAGGTAGCAAAGAACTGTAGATCCGATAACTTCTTCATTCGGTCATTCCCAAAACATATGTGTATATTATGCTTTGGCCTGTCACCAACGTTTGCTAGAAACCAAACTTTTCATACCATTCTTCACCAGATACTGAATACTAAACACACCTCAAAATCTATTTGTACACACTATTGGAAATCCAAACTAAAAAATGCTTTACCAACAAGCTTATTCGCACACTCCTACCTACCCTAACTGTTGAAATGAACTTCCAATCAAGTGAAATCATAATGAAAATGTAGCCATGACAACATTTTATCCACTGTTTGTTTTATTTGCACTTGCTTGTTCCAAATATTTTTTACTGGTAATTCATTCAAAAATTCATCCATAAATCCAAATCTCAAAAAATAAAAAACATTTGGATTGTTTAATGCCTCCAACAAAACTGCAAATGGATCTTCTAAAACATGCACAAAACAACTACCATGTTTCACCCCTTCCACTGCATTCTTTTTTTTATGTTATTTAACATGTTCATTGCCATCGAGAAACTAAAAGATTTTCTGAGAATTCTAGAAGTAATAGTTTCTTGAAACATAAAACAACCATGGATGAAGAACATCGTCTGGTGTAAAGAAACCCATATTTAATACTAACATCAATTTGTCACTTCCTTTATCCTTAAGCTTGCAACCCACTATCGTCTGTAGATTCTAATTATAAAAAGTCTCCATATAACGTGCCACAGGATCATGAAACACATGAAAGAATGTTTCCTTTTCAGGAGCTAAGACAAAAAAACAAGCTTCCTTCACAAGTATTTTTTGCTCTTGCTTCATTTCTTCAATCTTGGGAATATTTTCAAATGAAATGGGAACAATATGTTTGTCTAGTCTTCCATGCATATCAACAAAAACATTCATACATTCTTGAACATCTTCAAATATGATAGCCATATTATGTGCATCAAGGCTATCCTCTTGTTCATCAAATAATACTGACGTGGTTTCACCAACCTTCTGGGAATTTTCTTGAGGACTTTCACTCTGAGTTTCTAATGAATGAGTGGAAGTAAATTCCTTCTTAGAGTCTTCTAGCGAGTGCAGAAATCTATCATCATGACTTATTTCACAATTCAGAATTTCCATGGATGTATTTTCAGAAACTTCATCTCTGCTTAGGTTACTTAGAAATTGATCCACTACGTCATTCTCAGGGGAAGAGAGACAACTTTGAAACACTTTGTCTTGCTGGAAATTAGTTTCAGGGGAAGGAAAATGACCTCTAACAACAATTTCTTGACCAACTTCATCTTCATTTTCAAGCTAGTGGTTGAGTGCACTCTGCAATTATGAACTGAAATAACCCCCCATGTAGACGACCATTTGATCATCTAATGTATGTGAAGGTTTTTAATCTTCCTTACTGATAATAATTTGTTTGTGTGAAACAATGTCACTGTGAATGCAGTCAGACTTCCCTGCTTTCTCTGCTGCCTCATGATTTGTTTTCAACAATTCAAAGGAAGAAAAACATAATGGAAGATAGTTTTCATTTGCAATTCCATTGTTCTCTTCATATTCATCATGTCTGGAGGATTTTTGATTTGAAACAATATAAAAATTTTGTTTAAGAAATTTGAAAGAAGCAAAACACAATGGCAAGGTTCCTTCACCTGTTTCAAAACCTTCTTCATTTTCTTCACTATTGTCATATGCACATTTTTCCATTTCTTTGGATTGCTAGACATACTCATTTTCATATACATCTTCGACCAATGGATGCAATTTTGTACTGACAAGACCTTCTACATAACGAGTAACAGGGTCATCAAACACATGAGAAGATTGCTGCAATTTCTTGTCAATTTTTTCTAGCGACTTAGTGTGATTCGACATCAACACACATTCCTTTGCTTCAATGATGATCCTATAATTTTCTTTCAACAATTTAAATGAAGAAAAAAATAAAGGTAAATAATTCCCTTTAGATGATTCAATACTTTCTTCTTTGTAACTATGATATGTAAGCTGATTGTTCTCCTTATACTGTTGAAATTGAACATTTTCTGATAGGGAACACACAACTAGTTGTTCTAGGAATTCAACATCATAATCATCACCATATTCATCATATATAGGAAAATCAACAACCTCTGCAATGTCATCTAATAAGAAAAAAAATTGGAACATCAGCTTGCTCTTCAACAAGTTGATTTGCAAATTCATCTTTTTGACTATCTACAAATGAATACATAAGACAACCAGTCTTCTAGTTATCACAGAATGAATCAGGAGCTAAACTAGCACCTCCTCTTTCAATAAGTGGAATATAATATTTTTCAAAATCATGAGCATTGAAAACTCCAAGAGAAGATATGATATTATTGACTCGATGTTAAAGATCCCAATCAACCTTTTCTTGTTCATATTCACTCTCATATTCTTGAGTATCCAACCCCTCACTTCAGATATGTTCACATGCTTGGATATTGTGTCGAAACTCTTGGGCATCATTGAAAATTTGTTGTAAGGACTTAGGTTTTTTTTCCATCAGGAGGAAATAAAAATCCAGGGGAAGAGTGGTGGTGTATTGAAGTATGCAACAACTTCAGTGGGTTGAAATTCTTTAGGAAAGTCATGATAAATGATGGAAAATATTCTACTGAAAGTGGAAATAGTCTCATTTCCTTTCCCTTTCAAGGCATAGAACTCTGTAAGTTGCAGGTCTAGAGATTTCTTTTCACCCCAGAACTTCGAAAAAACAATCTTCAATTCTTCCCATGAGGTAATGTTTTATGTCTTCAAATGTTTAAACCATTATTTTGTATCCCCTTTAAAGGATTGATAGAAAGATCGCATATAAACATCGTAATGGTCAATCTCAAACAAATATATAAAATGGTCAAATTCTTGGAGGTGTTTTCAGCTGTGATGGCGCCAAGCTCTCCATCAAACACATGCAAGTACTCATAGTACTTTGGAGGGAAATCGTGGAGAAAATGGGGTAGTTTTAAGGGTCTATATATATGCTGAGTCTTGGAGGGTGTTGGATCAAGTACAGGAGGTGAAATATCATCTTTGGTTTCATGGGGCTCATCAACCTAGTCATGGTTATCACATGGCTTAGATGAGATATTTTTATTAAAATTAGTGATAAACTGTGGAGATATATGTATAGCTTTAAGAGGAGGATATACAATTTCAAGATTGACATGATCATCATTTACATGCAGTAGGTGAAGAAAAATTTGTCTATCATGTTCAGGAAAGGACCAAAGGCAACTTATAACAAACAATAAAATGCCTTGGAAAAAATCCAATTTTAAGTACTTGTTTTCTTCCATAATGCCTTTTCATACCTCTGTCAAGGGATATCATCTTCCAATGGAGACTCTGAATTACATTTGAAGATTGAGTGGAGTCGCCAATAAGATCCATAGGCTACTGAGTCTTTGGAGAGTGGATTCTCCATACAAATTTTGAATGGAGTTGCCAGGTGAACGGAGTACGACCTTGTTGTGTCTCAATACTTTTCACCATCAGTACTCAGATCTGGACTTTGTCGTTTCTCCTAGGGAAGATTTTTCAATTTCTTCCTCGGCAACGGCGCCAAAATGTCAGCACACTGTAAATTTGTTTGGCCATCAAAACAAATGACACGGGTAACTACTTCAACCTACTTTAGAGCTAGGCACTAGCCTCAACTCAGAGAGATCTCTCTCGTGTCAATTGATATATCTCTGTCAAACGATGGCTAGATTTGGTTTATTTTGGGGGGTATTATAAAGTCGCTGAAGAAATGGGGGTGACACTTGGGCTATGGATTCAAAAATGAATAAAGCAGTGGCAATTCATTAGAACTATCTAGAGAAAAAAGTCTAAATGAGGCAATGAGTCCGAGTTTTAAATTGAAATTTGCATCGCGAAAGAGGAAAAGGAAAAACACATAGCTGCATCAGAGCATATTTAAATGAATTCTGAATTAGTTAAGAAGAGAATCACATGGATTTAAATTTCTAAGTCTAGAGCATCATCAGACGAATTCCAGAGTTTCAACTCTCCAATTTAAAAGAGAAAATTGTAAATGGGATTTCGAAGACACAAGAAATACACACTACGAAAGAAAACATAACTCATATCACATCCAATTAGAATCTTTTCATAAATAGTTCAAAAATTGTTTCTGCATTGTATATTTACTTTGCTCCATTATTTTACAAAGTCTTCCTACTATGAGGGAAATCCCCTCTTCCCTTATTCCCTTCATACTTTCTTTATCCTTGGAATGATATATATAGAAAATTTACATGCGGGATTCAAAACGACTCAACTTCCCCACAGTTTAAAGATAAATATCGGCTACAAAAAAGAGTAACGTATAACGATTGTTCTCCTATTTTATAGGGATCATTATAAATAGGACTGACATAACCGAGGTTTTTCGTTGAACGCCACATGTCCATATATTTACAAAAAATTCTGAAACGTACTTAATTCAGCCTGAGAACTTATTCCATATTGGTGATTTCTTCCTTTAGAGTGCTCAACCAAACTGGTTGGTTTTCCACAATGCTCTCAACCACTTCAGCTCTGTTTCTTGCCTTATGTCGCTTGCTCTGCTTCCTCTTTACTAGTCTCTTGTAGCGCCCATCCACGTATCAGTTGATGATTAAATATTTAATGATGGGATTTAATCTGACCTATTTATCTTCTTCTGGCTCTATTGCAGGATCTGTATGGAATTTCTTTGCTAATATCTAAGCGACCAACCTCTCTTTCTTATTCATTTATGAATTCACCATATCAGTTGAAAATCTTGGTTCACTGAAGGAAGCTTGATCCGCTTTATCCATTTTCCCATTTTTGAAGAAGAACTTAGACTTGTCTCCCTTAATCATACAAAAATTAGGAAGTTGATCCTGTTTGAAATTACTCCGTTCAAAATGGAATGTTGATTTCTCAAAATGGGGTATTTTTATCTATGTTTTGAAGGACGATTGTCATAGAGTGCCTAATCATAGATTACTAACGAAATTACTTGTCCGAACAATGGCCAATCACACTCGACTACCATTTTCGAATGATGAGCCTTCAAATCATCTTTCTAGCAGCGCTTACCCAACGTTGCACGTCGTAAAGTACTCAAGAAACCATACTGATGTGATTGGATAAGCTGTTAATTCTTCCCTTTCCACATGCAATCTTCGGAAGTGACGTATATCAAATGATTTTCTAACACGTGACATCGGGGTGATCTTGGGTGGTTTCAAGTATACCTGCATTTCCCCCCGATATGCATTTGGTGGCGCCACGTGTCCGTAAGGTGAAACCATGGTATTTTCCCCAGCCTGCCCTCGAAAAATTATCCTCCGTGGTACTTCATCGCCCGATATGTGTCCTGGCCGTCAATCTAGGATGCTTCAAGGTCTATGATTCACCAGGCCCCATCAACTTTTGCGCCTCCGCTATATTTTCCCCACTCCTCCAAATTTAGCCGCATATCCACACTACTTTAGCCATCTACTAAATCTGAAAATTGTATTCCATATAAAATTGTTATTGTGATAACAGATCCCACCCAACTATGAAGGATAGTATATGCTACAGAGGCTCGCCTTCATCGAGTACACGAAGAAAAAGAGAAGGCCACGGAGGCCTTGAAGCAAGAAAAGGAGGAAGGCCTAGAGAAACTTTGGGTTGTGAAATAAGAAAAATATGACATGAGAGTGAAGTTTGAGGAGGACAGAGAGCAGATCCAGAGAGAAAAAGACCAGGTGCTCACGGAGTAGACTATGGTCAAGGAGGAAGTGGCTATATCACTTCGCTCTATGTCAAGCTTGGCCCGGATGGAAGAAGAGACAACTGAAATCCAAGTGGGGAAGCTTGTTGAAGCCATTCAACAACTTCAAGAAAGAGTATCCAAGTTATAATGGAAACCAGTTCCGAGCACTCCGCAAGAAGTCCGGGATCGAAGGGAAGAAACTGCCAGGAGCGCATTCGAAAGATTCAAGGCGTTGGCTTCAGAAGGAAAGCAATTAAGTGCCTGAAGTGCGCAGACCTATGAGAGCCTTGCAGAGGAACTAGAACTGAGAACATTGGAAGAACAACTCCAGGAAGCAAAGAAATAGGCATCAACAGTGCAAGCGCAACTGAAGATTCTTACAACAGTAGAGAATATGAAGAGGTCGCAGGAGCAACATGCAGTTTAGCAGCAGGTCACTTCCATTTGGAGTAGAATGATGGAGGTGACACAATGACTCCAGCCAGTGCAGGACAAAGCTTGCACCCTTTTTGAAGAGATCAAGGGAAAAGGATCACAATTGGAACAGGTGGTCGCAACAGTGGAACAAAATCTAGAAGGTCCTGTCACCGAGCAAGTTATTCAGGATTTCGTTGAGCAGGAGGCTCTGGTGAAGAAGCAAGTCGAGGCAGCTTGATCTAAGTTCGAGACCTTCAAAGAAGTTTTTCCAAAATCAGAGTGACTCGGGACACATCACAGGTGAGTGTTGGGGGCATGTTGTCCCTCGACCAAGTTTTGAGGAAATGTTGGTCGTGTTTGACCATTTTTGAGACTTCGACAGGCTGGTATGGATTTTAGCATTTATGTAATGGGTATGGGATGTCAGCCCATGGGTTCACCCATGTTTAGGCCCCTTTTGTAATGTATAAATAAGTAGCTAGGCGATGTAAGAAAATGTCGACGACTTAGTGCCAATGTTAGCTATGTGCAAGAAGATGTGTTAAGGCTTGCAGAGCTAAGTGCAAGTGTTTTGTAAGTGCTTTGTGCACATACTGTGTAAATGCTTGGTGCTTGGACCTGACTAAGGGAAGGAGGATCTAGCCAGGTGCATGTAGATCTCCTGTCCTATGCGGAGTTGGTTTTGTAGTTTGGTGCCTGTTAGGAGATTGAAGAAACTAATAAAGAAGAAGAAGAGTTGGTGGACATAGCCCCACATTGGGGTGAACCACATATATCCTATGTCGATGTGCTTTGTGCTATGGTGTTCATACTATTTATGTACTTATTTGCTTAATCTAGATATATGATAGATCCAGTTGATGCTTAGTGCTTTATAATGTGAATGAATGTTAGATCTACTCTGATGCTATGTGATGAATGGTTATATGTGCTGGATCTTGGTTGTTACTACGTTGATCTGTAATAAGGGTTTGACCTGCGATGTGAATGAGGGTTAAAGACTAATGACTGTTAATTGCTAAGTGCTCTGTTAAGTATTGTGATCACAGATATATGTCCCAGCTAGGTTGTAGACACTTGAGTCTTACAACCCCCCCTTCCTCTACCTCGGGTGAGACTTCATCTGCTTCGCAGGTGTTGCCGAAAGGGCCAGTAGTTAGGGTTTTTTTGGTGCATTGTTGAAGCGTTGAACCCTGGGTCTGCCCTTGTTCCAACATGGAGTCACAAGGGGTCCCATATACTAGTTATTATTTATTTAAAACCCTTATTATGATTTTATTACGTTTTCCCCTTAAATAAAAATTTGGTTGAGTTTTAGTTAACTTAACTAAAGAAGCAGTTCAACTACTTCAACCAATTCTAATTTTCTTAAAGGAAAAAGGAAAAGGAGGAACAAGTGGAGAATAAAAGGAGAAGCATACTAAGGTTTGCTCTTTGAGTTTTGTTGAGATAATTCAGTTTTCATTCATTCCTTAATTCATTAGAATCCTAATTATTTTTTATGATTGCAGGGTCCTATTGTAGACAACAAGATTTAAGGCTGAATTACATCATTCATACACTTGTTTTTTAGAGGTGTTGATCTATCTTTGATAGTTTGTGTAGACTTGTATGTTTGTGAATTAGATTTCATGAGTGACAAAGGCTATTGTGCAGAGTCAAGTTGGCAACAATCTATGGCAAACTGATCCAACTTTCAAATTTCAGTTTTTTACTTTCTATCAGAAGTCCTTTTGTATGTTTCACCGGGGACGTCTAAGTTTGACTTTTGTCCAAAACTTCCACAAGAAATTTTGTAAAGAGAACGATTATGTGATGAATTGGAATGAAATAAATGATTTAATTATGTCTCATTTGTTTTGATTATTGACTTGGTGTCTTTACTTATATCTCTATATTTATTTCAACATCTATTATGTTCAGAAAATTACATAAATAATGAATTTTTTAGCAAGATTTTATTTATAAAAAGACCAAACTAAGCACTTGAAAACAATACTTGTGAATTAGGATACCATTTTGGATGGCTATAAACATAGGGTGATATTCCCGTCTATATTGCTTTATCCAAGAAAGATCTGAAAATGCTTGAGTAAGATCATTCCATATATTTTCCTCAACATTTATTTGGTGACCATACTGGGGAGATCTTCATTATCTCTCTGGTTAATTTTTATGCTTGATTAACATCGAATACATCTATTTTTCTGATATTAATTCTTTGACTGTTTTATTTCTTAATGACTGTACCTATTGAAGGCATCCCAATATTAAGCCCAGTCTTCAAGATCAGACTAGAATTGCTTTGAATTTGCTTAACACCATTTTAGACATTGCCAATACTCAGGTTGAGCTTAATCATTCATGGGCAAAAATTGAACGAGATATTAGTGCCTAAGAACATTGGGAATCTAGATGTAGACAACCTAGAAATCAACAATAACCTTCTTGTTCCTTTAGCTTGGCCTTCCTTTCATGTCCTTAGAATCTCGTGTTTCTAGGAGAAGAAGAGGCTTATCACCAAAAATTAATCATATTGCTGAAATAGGAAGAAGGAACGTTGTGTTATCAACCCAACAAAGTGCTCTAAGGAGAAATTTTTCTGATTCATCCAGTTTTTCTTTCTCTCCCTTACCTATCATCCAGAAGATGGCATCTAGCGGTGGATCTGGTCGCACTATAATTTCTTCCTCCTCTCAGTCATCAACTTCGTCAGTGATTGGTAGCTTATATAGCCACCACATCCCTATCCAATCTACCACCAACCCCACCAAAGTCATCAAAAAGTATGGGATTTTCCAATTTGAAGAAGACGCCACAACCACACCATGGCATGTTTCCTCTCCTCTTAACCTATCACCTACTACTCGTCCACTTTCTAAATTCAAAGAGAATCTTCCTAGGTTTTTCGGGGAATAACACTGTCACTACAAATGAACACCTGGTGGCATTTTTTAATTCTTGTCACAACATAGGAGCCAATGACATCGATACTTGCATGTGCTTGTTTGTCAATTCCTTGGAAGGAAATGCCATGGCCAATTTCTTTGACCTTCCTCCTATGATTCTGTCTACTTGGGAGGAGTTAGTTTATTGGTTCAAATCCACCTATGGGAAATCTAAAAGCCCAGCTGAGCAGTTACGAGATTACAATAACATAGCCTATAAGAATGGTGATACCATCAATTCCTTCAACTTGCGTTTCACTAAGTTATACAATCAAATCCATGAACTCATTCGACCTCAGAACCAAGACACTTTCAAGCATTAATACAATGCATTACATTCCCCATATCGTCATAGGCTTGAGGAAAAATCCATTGATAACCTCGATTTCACTCTGCATATTGTTTAGAGTATGAAGAACAACTTGAAATAACATGTCTTCCTCAGGGAGAATCATTTAAAAATACAGACATGTCCGCCCTCTTACAACTAGTCCAAGACATGAATAATCATATGATAGCGTATGAGCGAAAAGGAAATGTCTCCCCTCTCACCCCTAGAGCTTCGTCCTCTTCTGCACCACCCTTTAGAAGTCCAATTGAAAATAATTTTCAGCCTAAAGCTATCATGCCTTGAATTTGGTGTAACTTTTGCGAGGAACACCACGAGGAAACCACATGTGAGGTAATAAAGAGCGTCAGAGATAGGATCTTTAGTAAAATACCATAAACTACCATCGTTGTCCTAGATTTTGCAGAGCCAGAAGCTGTCATGATCATCAATACTATGAACAAATCCTACGCTCCTAAGAGAAAATATGATCCTCCCTGCAATTATTATAGCCCAAGCTCATCCTCACTAGCTTCTACCACTCAGATTCCTAAGGTTCCTGATAGTCAAGGAACTACTTCCCCTCTCCCCTCTTCCAAATACAATATCCTAAATCAGTTGGCCAACATCAAAGCAGATGAAACCCTTCTGGACATGGTTGTCGTCCTTAAACAACAGAGGCATCTAAAACAATTCATGGAAGGAAAATCTTCCATTGTAGCCAACCTCTCTGAAGAGGTAAATGAAGAGGATTCGTTTGTAAATAAAGTAGGTGTACGTCAATTTAGATACCCTGTAAAAAATCCCCCTTTTTATATTTCTGTAAAGATAATGGATAAGATTGCCCATTGTTACCTCATTGATGGCGGTTCGAGCCCAAGTGTGATGTCGAAGATTATTATGGAAGATCTAGGCTTGTCTTGTACAAATGAAAATTCCAGGAGCAAGCTCTCCTATAGTAGTCTACAACAAACGACCATAGGTGAGATTAAAGATGTGACCCTAGTTTTGTGCACACGCCCTGAAATAAGGATGACCCTTATTATTAAGGTAATTGATATTCCAGTAAAAAATTACTCAATCATATTAGGAAGAGATTGTTAATATTTGACAGGTGTATACCTCTCACTCAACGAGACACACTTATCCATTCCTCAGAATGGTAAAAACATTATAGTCCTTAGAGAGGGAAGGATTTCACCTTACATAGAAAGTGTCCGACAACCAAATGTGAACTATATTGTAGAGGACCTAGGAGTGTATTCCATCTTTTATGAGGAGGATAACATTCCCTTAGAACAAATCAATTTAGATGATGGTATGTGGCACATGCACTTTGATGGTTCATGCTCTAGTGAAGGTAACAAAGCTGGCATAATATTGTACTCTCATGTGGGGAAAATTCATAACTTTTCTTATAGGTTGGAGTTTTCTTGCACAAATAATGTCACTGAATTTGAATCTTTATTATTAGGCATTGAAAATGCCTATAATATTGGTTGTGGTCACCTTTTAGTTTTTGGAGATTCTGAGATTGTTGTGAACCTTGTACGTAAGATATAATCTCCTAGCAATAAGTTGATGAAACGATACACCCAAACTGTTTGGGAACTTATCTTGAACCTATTATATTTCAACATTACTCATGTTAAGAGGGAATTAAACTCAATGGCTGATAGGTTAGTTGTTACAACCTCTCCTAATCAGAAACTTCTTCCACACAGACCTTATTGTACTTTTCAATCTCTATATCATCCACATATCCCTGACAATATAGAATCTTCGCAGGTCCTCCCTAGTGATGAGAGCATCTGTGCTTTCATTCAAAATGAACCTTATAAGCCCAAGGAAATTATATCCATAGAAGATAACAAGATTCCTAAGGGCTTGACTCCTCTAAAGAGTTCGTTTTCATCGAGTGATGTAGGAAATAAAGAGAAATAAAAATAAGAGGAGTCGAAAAGGAAGGTGGGTCAAACCATCTCCTTGAACATTGGGACACCCGAGTCTCCAAAGAATATTAAAATCGGTGCCCAATGTTCTGATGAAGAGAAAATGAAGTTTGCCAAGTTGTTTGGTGAATTTCAAGATGTTTTTGCTTAGTCTTATGAGGATCTTCAGGGTTTTGATCCTACTCTTATACATCATGCCATCCCCATCAAGGAAGGCATAAAACCAGTAAGGAAAAAACAAAGACCTATCAACCTTGCACTGAAAGCAACTATTCGAAAGGAGTTGGAAAAACTCTTGAAAGCTAGAATCATCTTTCCGGTCAAATATTCTGAATGTGTTTCCAATTTGGTTCTTGTTCGGAAAATAACTAGTCAGATCAGATTATGCATTGATTTTCGTGCATTAAATTGAGCTAGTATAAAATATCACTTTCCTCTCCCTAACATGGAAATGATTTTGTAGCAAGTCGTAGGGTCACAGATGATGTCCTTACTTGACGGTTTTTTCGGTTACAATCAAATAAAGGTAAAGAGGGAAGATAAATATAAAACCACCTTTACTACTAATTGGGGTACCTTGACTTATGAACGTATTCCTTCTGGATTATTTGATGTGAGTACCTCTTTCAAAATACCTTTGCAAATAATTTTCGACGATTTGATCGGTAAGATTATTCAAGTTTATCTTGATAATCTAATCATGTTCTTTAAAGGGCTATCAATTGTCTCAATGTTTCAAAATTTATGGTTGGGTCCTTTCAAGATCACTTTTGTCCTAGGTACGAACTCTTACATCCTAAAGGATTTACATGAGAGATTGTTTTCCTACAGCACTAACGGTTCTCATTTAAAACATTACGTGGAACCAACTTGAAAAGTTTTAACGTTGTTTGGATTTTTTGTATATTAATAGTCTTGTTCTTCTTTCATTTTCACCATTGTTTTTCATTTTGGCTTTTACAATAGTTTTATTTCTTCTTTCCCTTTTAATATATTTCATGCTTCTTTTGCAAATTTTGTCATTTTATTTCTATTGTTTTAAATTTTGTAATCCCATTTATGTCATGAATTTGATTGATTTTCATCTTTTAGTTTAATTTTGGTCAAGGGTAAGATGTTGGATTAGTTCTCCCAAAGTAAAACTCCTGCAAGGTATTGTTAGTCAATAACAATCAAGCTTACACAGATGTTACGATGTCCCCCCTGAAAGTAAATTGAAAATGTTATCTGCTTTCACTGTTGCCTTATAAAAGAATCAGTTATCTCCCGCTTCTACTTTTCATTTCTTCATCCATTTGAATTAAAAAGAGAAAGTCCATAATTTTTTCTCCTTGAAGTAAGAGAAAATTTTGGTTTAATGATTATGCATACAGGGATAAACCCCCTCATACTTAACATTTTCCATGAGTTATTCCCAAATTCCCGGTCATTTTTCCATTAAATCCTCTCACTTCCCCCTGTTGCATAATCATTTTGGTTATACTTTATTGATCCACTATTCTTGGTCTGTGAAACCATGTGTTCTAAGTTCTTAATTTGTTGGAAACATATTTTCCTGTGGAGTCACTAGTTTGTTGACGATAAAAATCGCAACGAGGATTTCGCCTGAAAAGTAATGCAACACCTATTATTTAAACTAATCTAATGATATATAATACTAGTATGTGGGACCCCCTTTTAGACTGGAGGATCAGAGATAGTCTTATTACACATTTAATGATGTTGTTTCGATGCTGCTTACAGGGTTGTACATGATTGATGATGAAATGTTGGTTCTGTTTGCGTCACAATGGCAGATGGATGATGCATTGCTCTAAGCTCTAACTTGCATGCATGAATGACTTGTATTTACTATTATTACATCTCCATTGGTGTCGTGGTTCATTAACTTTTACACCTGCACAAGACACATGTTAGTTATAACAAGAAACAAGAGAAATGGAAAGGAACTTATAAAAAAAAATCTAAGAAGGGAAACTAAACTATGCTATGTTATACTATGTGCAATTGAAATTTAGAGAAATTGATGTTAGTCCTAACTGGAAATGTTAGTGGCTATACAATTTTATGGATTTATATGGGGCACATTTCATATATGTAATTTTATGGTTTTGACAATGGTTAATATGGATTAGGTAGCGCAATTGGCAAGCAATGTGTGCAAGTTTTGATGCATGGATTAATGGTTTGGATGGTTGTCGTGTACTACATAATTGAATGAGATGGAGGATGGAAGAGATGTGGAGTAAATTCACATCACTCCATGCTTCTCCCACTTGGTTTTCACCCTAGCATGGTTATTTTTCATTTTGGTTTTGTTGTGGTTAAGCTCCGAGATTCAAGCATGGAAGGAACTGCTCGACCAAGATCACATTTGTAAGGCCATTGGTTACAAGTATGGTTTTTTTTTCCCATCCATGAATTCTCTCTGTGTATGAAATGAATGTTGGCTCGATAATGTGTTGGTCTATGTTTTCTTGAGTTTGGAAACTGTGTAAACGCGTGGTGTTTTATCTGGAATGATTGTGTGTGTTATTCGTTGCAAATGGAAATATTGATGGTTGAAGTCGTGATTTCATTGGTTGTTCTGTGTGGTGGAAACCGTGATGGTTCTATGTTGTCTTTATGGGTTTTTGTTTGAGGGTTTCACTCTGTTTAGCCTTGTTTTCCATTTCCTCACAGTTATGGTAACCACACCCTATTGTATTTGGTGCTATGGGGTTGTTGTGTATGTTTTGAACCACCTTTGGGTCACTACATATATTTTTCACCTGGTCGTGGGCTCATTTTACATTATTGGTATCTGCACAATTGGTTATGGGGTGGCTATTATGCCAGGAAGCATGCTTTAGGGTTCTCGGTAGTACCTGGGATCTGCATTTCTATCATCATTATTAGGATACTATGGAAAAACATGAGGGTTATGCCTCTGCGTGTTCTTGGTGTTGGTTACTGGCCAGTAAGAAATATCTACTCCTTTACATCATGGTCTACCCTACCTGGTGTCGAACTATCACCCTCTCTTACAAGCTAAGGGTTATAAGGCTTGTGGTTCCACCATGCTTGTCTCGAAGGCTCTCATCTACTGTTGATATGGTTGACCTCCAGCTTCCTTGTGTTTGGTGACCGAGCGAACCCTTGATTATTTTGTTCATTAGTTACAGAGCCCAATTTTGATAAACTCAACCAGTCATACTCTATCAGGTATCTTGTTGACTGTCATAAATTGGTTGAGTAATGTTTATAGTGGTTTTGATTGTTGGCTCGTCTATATTTGATCAGGTTGATTAGAGAGTTGTAATTGGAAATGATAATGGGCATACAGTCACTGCATCCTTTTGTTGTGACAATTGAATCGATAACTCAACATTGTTATAAACGGATTGATTGGGAGTAATTGGACATGTATAGTCACAAAGATTCCTCTTTGCATTATGCATTGGTCTGTGTGTTCCTACAATGTGGTATACATTGAAGTTGGTGTTTTCTGTGTGTTTAATTTGTCCCAATCAAGATTATTGCAAGTTGAAGAGTTGATAATTGTGGCTTGGTTGTCTACTGTGTATGATTTATAGAAAACGTGCATTGTTTTGTTTTATAGCACCATCAGAGATGAGTATGGGGTTTTGGTAGTATGGTTTCATTGCAAATTTAATTGTTAAATTTTTCAAAGGAATGGAATTGGACATGTTTTAAAAGAGTTTGTTCTACTCAGGAAACCTGTGTCTATGTTTGATTTGAAAAATTAAATTATGGGCAGTGGTTGATGCTTTTTTTTATGCTGAACAGAGTTGAAGCAATATGACTGTGTGTTCCTTGGATTTTGGTTTAAATATAAAAGGAAGGAAATGAAAAGAAACATAATTCTTTAAAACAATATGGGTGAAAGTCATGACGATTCTAAGTATGATTATATTCTGTGTTAATTGAATTTTTTTAAGGAAATTGAATGTGGGACAATGAACAAGTTTTAGCACAGTAATTGTTTAATTGGTCACAGTAATTGTTTAATTGGTGCTGGAATAGTTGTATTGAATACAAAATTGTTTTTATGGATTACTTAATTGATTTTTCGAACAATATCAGCTCGCTCTTTTTCCCTACCATTATTTAACTTTTCGCACATTATAATTCCCCTCTCCTTCTCATATTCACTATCCACTCCATGTTCCTAAAAATTTAATTATAGTTAAGATAAGTTATGTATTATGATAGTTAAAGGATCACAAGGATTAATTGCAGTGATATATTTTTTTGGTTTATGATATAGTTGATTGTTTGATGTCTGTGAGCAGTAATCATGATCTTTTCCCCCTCATTTTAACATTTTTTACTCAATACAACCCCTCACATATCCCATAACCCTTGTTCACCCCTTGCTTACTGACAACTATTAAACGATTTGTATGGATTGGATTGCATGAGTCTGATATGTTGCTGAGCCAAATTTTATTTCATATTTAAAAGAGTTGTCATGTATGGTTGTTAAAGAAACTATTTGCTAATCAATTATGCATACATGAATGAGATTTTTCAGCAGAGGTAGCCATGGCAGGGGTAACCGAGGAAGAGGAAATTGGAATAGGGTCCCTAGAAGGATAAGATTCTCTATACACTTTGATGCAGACTCGCAAGAGTTAGGCCAACTATTTCAAGTTGGATTTTTTAACTGGATTGGGTAAGGAGTGGTCCAACCTAGGCCTGAAAGGTCTCCCTTCCAAGACCCACAAGTCCCTGGTATCCCAATGCCTCTTCATGTCTCACTGCAACCTGAAGTCCCCGAAAACGATGGATGGCAAGAGATTGTCCACCCAATAGTCTCTCAACATTGTGGTTTCCCTAACTTGTCTCTACCTGCTCCTCCACCTATTAATCAAATTTTCCAAGATACCCCTGTCCACTCACCAGTACATTCTTCCCATGTAATAAAAAGGATAAAAACTGAGGCCCAACATGCTCCTGACAAAGGAAAATCCATTGTTGCCCCTTCCTCACCCTCAAATGACTCTAATAAAATTGTGTCTTCCCGCATGCATTTGAGAGATAATTTCTCTCATGTGATCAATGAAATTAGACCTAAAGGCTCTGCACAACCTAAGGAAAATTTAGAGAGATCAAAAGGTGACAACGACAACAAGGAAAACATTGCCTCCCAGAGTGGAAAATATGAATTTTAGGTTTTTATTTATTAATTGTTGAGAACAATTGACTTCTGAAATTTTGGACAACACACTATTGTTTTTGGATATATGGGTAATATATTTTTGGGAATAATTTAAATCATCATTGATATAAATTGTCAAAATATGAAAGTGATGATGGGAGTCACAAGGAGGGATGTTTTGTTTGATTAACTAGTTGTGTTATGATTGTTAAAGAACTAAAGGGAGTCACAAGGGGTCCCACCTACTAGTTATTATTTATTTAAAACCCTTATTATGATTTTATTACTTTTCCCCCTTAACTAAAAAGTTGGTTGAGTTTTAGTTAACTTAACTAAAGAATTAGTTCAACTACTTCAACCAATTCTAATTTGCTTAAAGGAAAAAGGAAAAGGAGGAACAAGCGGAGAATAGAAGGAGAAGCATACTAAGGTTTGATCTTTGATTTTTGTTGAGATAATTCAGTTTTCATTCATTCCTTAATTCATTAGAAGCCTAATTATTTTTTATGATAGCAGGGTCATATTGTAGACAACAAGATTTAGGGTTGAATTACATCATTCAGACACTTGTTTTTCAGAGGTGTTGATCTAACTTTGATAGTCTGTGTAGATTTGTATGTTTGTGAATTAGATTTCATGACCAACAAAGGATATTGTGTAGAGTCAAGTGGGCTACAATCTATGGAAAGATGATCCAACTTTTAAAGTTCAGTTTTTTACTTTATGTCAAAAGTCCTTTTGTATGTTTCATCGAGGATGTCTAAGTTTGACTTTGGTTGAAAACTTCCACAAGAAATTTTGTAAAGAGAACGATTATTTGATGAATTGGAATGAAATAAATGATTGCTTTATGTCTCATCTGTTTTGATTATTGACTTGGTGTCTTTACTTCTGTCTCTATACAACATCTGTTATGTTCATAAAATTACATAAATAATGAATTTTTCAACAAGATTTTATTTATAAAAAAACTAGCCTAAACACTTGTAAACAATACTTGTGAATTAGGATACCAATTTTGATGGATATAAACATAGGGTGATATTCTCATATATATTTCTTTAGCCAAGAAAGATTTGAAAATGCTTGAGTAAGATCATTCCATATATTTTCCTCAACACAACGCTCAGGTGATTGCAGCCTGGGAATGATTGGGGATCTGTGATTATACTATTTGATCTTCGATCAATTACTTTATAATTCATATATCTTAGTTATTCTTTCAATATTTATCCATGCATGTAAATCATCAAATCTAACTATTTCATTAAGACATTCATCTAAGATCTAACCATTGAAAACAAAGACATAAACAATAAGCATTCCACATAACACATGATTTACCGTGGTTCACCCCCTCTTGGGCTACGTCCACAAATATTTGGCTCTTAAAATATTTTATTACGGTTCTGTCAAATATGGCGTTGCGTGCACTACAACTCCATTCATACATTCACAAAACAGACTCCACGACCTTTACGAGGATGACTAGATCACACTAGGATCCCCAGCCTGCGATCTAACCCTCAAGGTCTAGCTACTTATCTCTCCCACAAATCAACAAATTACAAAAAGGTATCTGATTGTAGTCATGTTACAAACCTATTACTCTATCTCACACGAGTAACACCCATCAAAAATACCACCCCCCCTAGACCTCCTAGGTGTCTATTTATATCTATTTTTGTCTCATCAATCGTTACATTCTCTTACCAAAACCCTAACCTAGTTAGGTCTTATTGCATGATGGCCTTGCACGCTTTTCTCGTTTGCATGCATGTTTTTCTTTTGTTTACTTCTTTTCCTACCAGCTGTCTTTCTTTCCTATATTTTTGCATGCACACCTCCCATGCCTTTCTGCCAACTATCTTTCCCCTATGTCGTGTATTTTCCCCAAAATGGGCCTATGCCCAAAACTACCTTAGTTCTATCCTATCAAATTAAAAGCTTTCAACTACTAAGACTTATTACAATAAATTATTGGTACAGACAGATAAGAGTGCATGCTTCAGATCTGTATTGATATTAACTACATTAAAGAAAATACAGTATCCATCGATCTCACACGATGGTTCAATGTTGGCACAAAGGCAGACCCAGGGTTCAACGCTTCAACAATGTACCAACAAAACCCTAACTACCTGCCCTTTCGGCAACACCTGCGAAGCAGGCAAAGTCTCACCCGAGGTAGAAGCAGGGGGGGTTACAAGACACAATTATCTGTAACCAAGATGGGACACAAATCTATGATAACCACACTTCACCGAGTATTCTAGTAACACTTAGAAGATGATATGCATGGGTTTATTATCTTTATTAGCATCACATAACAAGCCCTAATATCGATCGGTGCAGTAACAATAGATTATTAATAACTTCTACCACTTAGCACATAGCATTGAGTTAGATCTAACATCCATTTATCCTTAACACAAGTAAAGAAATAAGCATCAACAGATCTATCGATCACACATAAATCACTGAGAATATTCATAACATAAACAACACGACACAAAGAAAACCAAAGACACAAGATATACATGGTTCACCCCAGTGTGGGGCTACGTCCACTAACTGCTTCGTCTTCTTTATTATTCGTCAATCTATTACATTTCGTTACTCTTGTGCACCAAGACACAGAGTCGAGTTTCACGGGGGACAAGAGATATGCGCACTGACCACTAGATCATCCTTTCGTAACTAGATCAAGGCACAAAGCCAACTTTCTGTCAAGCACAGATACTTACACAATGGCCATGTGCACCACTCCAGTCCTGGCCCTTCCTGATTTCACAAAGACCTTTCTCCTGGAATGCTATGCTTTAGGGAAAGGAATTGTCGTTGTCCTTATGCAAGAGGGTCAACCTTTGGCCTTTACTAGCAAACAAATTTCTGAACGAAATTTGGGAAAATCAATCTATGAAAAGGAAATGTTGGCTATTCTGCATGTCGTTGATCTTTGGCACCCTTATCTATTGGGGAAACGCTTCCAAACTAAGACACATCATCAAATCCTCAAGCAACAAAAATGGGTGAATAAGCTCTTTGGATATGATTATGAGATCATTTACAAGAAAGGCAAAGACAATGTGGTTGTAGATGCACTTTCCCAAAAATATGAAGATGAAGGGTCCCTTTTTTCTCTCTCCTTCATTGTACTAGATTGGCTTCAATCCATTCTCCAAGAATGGCTACACAATCCCAAAAGTTCGCATCTAATACAACAATTGCAGTTCAATTCTCGAATTTCCCCAGGGTACTCTTATCTCCATGATGAACTTCGATACAAAGCCCATTTGTATTTAAGTAAACAATCAAAACTTAAATCCACAGTACTTTTTGATATTCATGCTACACCCACAGTTGGGCACTCTGGGTTTACCAAAACCTATGACAGGGACAAACGTTCTTTTTTCTAGGATGGTATGAAACAAGATGTTCATAATTTTGTCGCTGAATGTGATGTGTGTCAACGCAACAAGGGCAAAACAGTGAAATCTTCTAGCACACTACAACCACTTCCGATTCCACCTTCTATTTGGCAAGATATCTCTATGGATTTTATTGTAGGCTTACCTAAATCAGGCAATAAATTAGTCATCACGGTGGTAGTTGATTATCTTTCCAAGTATTCTCATTTATGTTCTCTTCAACACCCATTTACAACATCCACTGTGGCTCAAATTTTCATGGATCAAGTCTTCAAGCTTCATGGCATGCCACATTCTATTGTTTCTGATCGCGACCCAACTTTCACCAGCAATTTTTGGCAAGAACGTTTCAAGCTACAAGGCACCCAATTGCATCTCAACATAGTTTATCAACCCCAGACTGATGGTCAAACTGAAGTTGTCAACAAGTGTTTGGAAACATATTTGAGGCGTTTTTCCTCGGAAAATAAAAATCAGTGGGCTCAATGGTTACCACTAGTTGAATGGTGGTACAAAAATTCATACCATACAGCTACCTGCATGACTCCTTTTGAAGTGGTATATGGACAAAATACACCTTCAGTTCTCTCATATTTTTCAGGTGTCTCAAAGGTCAAGGCAGTTGACCAAACCCTTATAGTTTGAGAGGCTATTCTACGTACCCTCAAAGAGAATTTGGTCATGTCCCGAAATCGCATGAAGCAACAAGCATATCAAGGTTGCTCTAAATGTTAATTTCCAGAAGGGGATCAGGTGTTTCTTCGACTAAAACCTTACAAGAAAAATTCCCTCAAGGCTAACCATTGTCAGAAACTAGCATCCAAATTTTATGGTCCTTATACCATTATCAAGTGTGTGGGACAGGTGGCCTATCGGTTATATTTTCCTATTCATTCTAATCTACATCTTGTTTTTCATGTTTCCTACTTAAATAAGGTGATTGGAACTAAGTACCAAACTCAAACCAACCTTCCCGAGTTGGACAAAGAAGGCTCCATTTGGCTACAACCACAAGTAGTTTTGGACCAGCGTGAGCATTTCCTGCATCAACGAACCATCAAGGAAGTGTTAGTACAATGGAAAGATACAACCCCAACTGATGCCACTTGGGAACCAACTACCATTCTGCAACAATTTCCACATCTCAAGCCATGAAGACAAGGTTGTTTTTAAGGGGGAGGACATGTTAGGACCTAACCCCTCACGTAGGTAGAATAATATATTCTGATGTAATAAAGGTCAATATTAATAAGTCCTAGAAATACGGAAGAATAAGTCGAATGTAAGAAGACCTAATAGAAGCTTCTACTTCTAGAAGGATCTTCCTCTAGATGGTTCTTTTGTTAGACATATTTATTATAAATAGGAGTCGAGGGTATGAGAACTTTTGTCTTGAATATTATTGTAATAGAGCTCTGCTTTGCTGGAGGTTTCCCCCTCGAAGAGGCAAGTGAATATTTCTCTCAGTAATCAAAGTGCTCTTTCTGGTGTTATTCTGGTCTCATTTTGGTATTATTGTGGTGTTGTTCTGGTTATATTATTGTTCATATGTCGTTTCTAGCATTTTATTTTTCTTCTGCATAATTTTTGTATCTAAAATATTACAGGTATGAATGCGATCAAGGAGAAAAGGGGAATCCAATGGGGTAGGTCCCAAATAAGTGTGTTGGTTATACTCCGACCTGAATAATACTGCAGTGACGAAATGCACAAATGCTTAACATGAAGAAATGTGTAGTATTTTCGCAACTAGAATTCAAAAGGAACAATTACACGACAATATATCTTGTATGTTTTGTTTTTGTTTTCAACCCAAGGGTTAGGGTATTCATGGTTTCTACAGACAAAGTTTTTCCCTGTGTTATAGTTCTCTAATATATGTGCACGTTCCAATAGTAGTACTTGACCCAATATCTTAGGGCACCAACTAAAGAGCCTAGAACATTCCCTTATCTGTACTACTTGACTACCCAGGTACTAGAGAGTATATTCATGAGTGTTGTTCTTGGTGGAACTATAATAGTCAAGTGGTCGATCATTTTATCTACGGAGGGCTTCAGGAGATCTAGGATGATCCTTATACATGTATTGTCTGATGCGTTACCACTCGAAGGGGTACCAAAAGGGGTTACAAGGGTGGCCAACATATTTTCACTTGAGTACCTATTATATTTCCTACATGTATTACTCCCCGATCATGAGTTTATGCGTGTAACAACAGATCATTGTAGCTTTAACACATCGAAATACATCTCTACCCTGAAAAAAATTAACCCACAATTTTCTGTCGAGGAAAGTGCTCTAATACCACTTTTAAGGTACCCGATCTATTATATTATCAGAATAGAGAAATAATGCAGAGAATAATACCAAGATAGCAAGACAATATGGAAATATTGTAGAGATAACAACAAAGCAACAAATTATATGGAACCACAACACCATAATTATACCTGTATTGATAGGAAACAATGTTCACTTGCCTCTTCGAGGGGGAAACCTCCAGCAGAGCAGAGCTCTAATATAATAATTTTCCAAGACAAAACTTCTCATACCCTCTACTCTTATTTATACTAAATCTATCTATCCAAAAGAACAATCTAGAGGAAGATCCTTCTAGAAGTGGAAGCTTCTATCATGTCTTATTACAATTGACTTATTCCTCCTTATTGCTAGGCCTTATTAATATTGACCTTTATTACATGGAAATATATTATTCTACCCACTTGAGGGGTTAGGTAGGTTAGGTCCCTAACAGAGACAAAGAGAACGGGTAGAGAGAGAGTGAGAGGAAGGGGGGAGAGAAAGTGGGGAGGGGTAGATGTATGAGAGAGAGAGAGAAGAGAGA
>ML812630.1:146506-158700 GCA_009831015.1 Picea engelmannii
GAACAATGATTGAGATGAATGGTTTTGGCCTCAACATGATGTTGAATCAAATGATATTTGGTGTTGATATGTTTGGTTCGATCATGGAATTTAGGATTTTTGGCCAATTGTATTGCAGAAGTGTTGTCAACAAAGAGAGGCGTCGAAGTCATTTATTTCTCCTCCAAGTCTTCAAGAATTTTCCGAAGCCAAATGATTTCTCTTGTGGCTTGAGTTGCTGCAATGTATTCAACTTCAGTTGTAGAGTCAGCAGGAACAGATTGCTTTTGTGATCTCCAGGTGATGGATGTTAATCCAAGATTCATCAAATAACCTGAAGTAGACACCCCATGCTCTTTATCTTCGTCAAAGTCAGAATCTGAATAACCAATGAGATGGAAGTCTGAAACTTTAGAATATTTGATGCCATATGATTGAGTGTCTTTTAAATATTTGAGCACTCATTTTGTTGTTGTCCAATGACCTTCACAGGGCTCATGCATAAACCTGGAAAGTATTCCTACAACAAAATTTATGTCAGGACGAGTAGTAGTAAGATAAATTAAACTTCCAACAAGTTGTTTGTACTTTGTTGGATCTTCAAATGCACTACCTTCATTTGAAGTAAGCTTTAAATTCTGCTCCGTTGGAGTAGAAACAAGATTACAATCCTTCATCTCAAATTTGCTCAATAGTTCTCCAATATATTTCTTCTGAGAAGTAAAAATGTGCTTCATTTTTTTATCTACTTCGATCCCTAGATAATAATGTAGTAATCCCAAATCTGTCATATCAAAAACCTTTTGCAACTCCTTTTTAATAGATTCAATATAATCATCATTATTTCCTGTGATAAACAAATCATCTACATAGACAACTAGATATTCAACCGATCTTCCAACTTTCTTAACAAATAAAGTTGCATCATCTAGATTGAAATGCTTGTAATTCAACTTGAGAAGATGTTCAGTTAACTTTTCATACCAAGCACGAGGTGCTTGTTTCAAACCATACAATGATTTTATCAATTTGCATACTTTATGCTCTTTTCCTTTAACAGAAAAACCCTCTGGTTGCAACATATAGACATCTTCTTTTAAATCTCCATTTAAGAAGACAGTTTTTACATCCATGTGATGTATTTTCCATCCTTTTTGAGATGAAAGAGAAAATAAAGTTCTAATAGTGCCCCATTTCGTTGTAGGAGAAAATGTTTATGTATAATCAATACCTTATTTTTGTGCATAACCCTTTGCTACAAGTCTTTCTTTATGCTTATCAAGAGAACCATCAGCTTTATATTTAGTTTTATAAACCCACTTACTACCAATTGGTTTGATGCCAATAAGAGGATCCACCAACCTCCAAGTGCCATTTTTAATAAGATCATCATACTCTTTTTGCATTGTATCTTTCCATTCATTACAACTAGTGGCTTCTTCAAAAGTAGTAGGTTCATTAACAATAGAAAATTTCAACTCAAATTCACCATACCTTTTTGGTATTGTCTTGGTTCGTGTTGATCTGCGTATTGATTGCTGCAATGTTTGCTCAGTTTTAAGAGTCTTTGAAATAGGTTCTTCAGGACCATTATTATCCTTTAATTTGTCCTCAGTAGGAACATTATTATCAACCAATTGTTCTTCTACAGAAACATTATTATCATCAAAAATATTGCTATCAACTAATTTTTCTTCATTCTTTGATGTGGTCTCATTCTCTGGTGTTGTTGAAGGAAAATCCACGGACTGGTCTAAAATATGAATCCCCCTTCAGGATGTGGGAGATCATTATCCCATTCATAATAAAACTTCTTGGAGAGAATCTATCCAAATGATTGAGTTGCCTATCAATAGTAGAAGCATCTTTAGCGAATTCGAGAAAAACAATATCTCTTGAAACAACAAATTTATTGTTTTCCTCATCATACAATCGATAAGCTCTGGAGGTATTAAAATACCCCAAGAAAAGACATGTGCGACTTCTTGCACCCAATTTGTCTCGTTTTTGTTTAAGAATTAACACATAACATGGAGAACCAAAAACTCTGAAATGTTGAACAACATGAAGACGATTATACCATAATTCATAAGGGGACTTATTATTGATGGCAGTAGAAGGACAACGATTGCGAATATAAATGACACAAAGTACTGCTTCTCCCCAAAACATCAACCTGACATTCTGAAAAAACATCATTAACCTTACCATATTAAGCAAAGTTGTGTTCATGCTCTCTGTTACACCGTTCTGTTGTGGAGTATAAGGGACAGTGGTCTGATGTTTAATACCATTATTTTGTAATTACTTTTCAAATTCATTAGAGGTGTATTCACCACCATTATCTGATCTTAGAGTGCCAATATTAAGTTGAGTTTCATTTGTAATCCATAAATGAAAATTCTTAAAAGTTGCAAAAACCTGATATTTCTCTTTCAACAGATAAACCCAACACATCCTGGTGTAGTCATCAATAAAAGTCAGCAGATATTTATTACCATTTGCATATTGAACAGGCATGGGCCCACATAAATCAGAATGTATGAGACCTAACTTCCTAGAAGCTCGGGAAGTAGATACATAAAAATATTGTTTACAATGCTTGCCTAAAATACAAGCATTACATGGAGAAAGCTTTCTTGGAATAGTAGGAAGCCCTTGAATACCTTGTTTTTTCATAATCCAGATACTATCATAATTAATATGACCAAAACGAGCATGCCACAATAAGCTGGAAGACAAAGTATCACTATGTTGAGCCAAAAGAGATGAATTAGATTGAAAAGAGGATGTCCCTTTAAGTTTTAAAAGTTTTTCTTCTTCAACACCAGTCATAACAATCACCTGATCAGATGCTTTTATTATTTCAATTATACCATCAAACATATGTATAGAATGTCCTTGCTGCCTGATATGTATGAGAGACATCAGATTTATTTTTAATTGAGGAATATAAAGAACATCATGCAAAATATAATCAGCAAGTCCTGGTAGGAGAAGTAGAATAGATCCAATTCTTGAAGGCTTTAACAGGGACTTATCAACAAAATAAACTATTCCATCAATGTGATTACTGAATGTCTCAAAAAAATCTCTTCTGAAGGTCATATGGCAAGTGGCTCCAGTATCTAAAATCCGAGTGTCTTCCCAAGAAGAAAAAGAAGTGCTAAAAACTTCATTGATACTAAGATTACAATATGCAACAATATAGTTGGCAGATTCAGGTGAATTTCCTTTGTCTGGAGGTTTTTTCTCTTTCTTCTCACTAATACTTTCCCAAGGAGTGCGACAATGAGAAGATGTATGATCCAGTTTACCACACCTATAACACTTAAGAGATTGTTTATCATTCTGAAAATGTTTTTGTTGTCTATCATCTTGTTGTATGTCTCCTTGATGATAATGACCCCCCTGCCTCTAAATGGTCTCCTACCACGACCTATGTGACTATTGTCAAATCTAGCAGACTCTCCTCTAGGTTTCTGCTCTTTCTATGCAAGACACAAAGTCTCAACTGTGGAAGTGGAAAAAGATTCCTTCTTCCCAAAATCTTTCTCTCTTTCGGCAATTTTGTCTACAAGAGTATCAAAAGTCATGGCTTTCATCTATCCACTAGCTTGAAGAGACTCTAAGTAGTGTGAATAGGTAGGATATAGGGCTTTAATAAATGTCGTGAGTTGTAAATCAACTTTGACACCAGTTGAATCAATATCATGAAAAAGAGCTCTAATTCTGAAAGCTAACTTCATGGGATTATTATCTTTCAGTTCCAGATTAAACAACTTCATCAACAATTGTATAATTTCCAACTCTGAATGGGAGTCATAAAGATCTTTTAATTTCTCTAATGCTTTAAAAGTTGTGGTGCTGGAAAGAATATGTTTGCTTACCTCTTCAGTGATTGAGGTAGAAATTAAAGCATGTACCTTTTTATCTTTACTCTTCCAAATTGCAAGTTGTCTGGCATCTATAAGTTTCTCTGGATCTTTGTCATCCTTGCCTTCACAAATTTCCTCCCATAAATCATTAAAAATAAGAGTATTTTTAATTTTTTGAAACCATTCTTGGTAATTTTCTTGTCCGGAAAGAACTACTCCCACAATTGATACTAATGAATGCATTGTAAACTAATCTTTGTAAATAAAATTCCACTTGCACAAGAAAAAGAAAATAAAATCTCACAACACTTTCGACCTTGGCTGTTGTGTAGACTGTTCACAGCGGCTCTTGTACACAAGCCCAGTGACTGGACACTGGAGGGGCCTTTAGGCACTTGTTGTCCCTTCGTTGCAACTACACCAGCCGACTCTTCTCAAATCTGGAGCTGCTTCACCATTATTTCACACCCTCTCACGCAGGGACACAAAATACACGCAACCACTCAAAATAACATGGAGTTTAAAAAAAAAAAAAAACACGATTAAAAAAAAAACCGTGGCTCTGATACCACTGTACACAGGCTAGATAAAAAAAACTCCACAGTTAACACCAAGCACAGAGATATTTTTATTAATGAAAAGCGAATACATATAGCATAGGTGGACAGTTGTAGACAATTGCAGGACAGTTGCAGACTGTTACAGATACGCGGATAGTTAGGGAGTTGAACCGCCAGATTAGTTAATAGGAACATCTTCACTAGTGCTTGGGTATTGAAGTAACTTGTAATCCTAGGTATACATTCATCTCCCAAAAGAAATACAATACAAAGTTGTTGAATAAATTTGACATAGTTGATTGTGAAATTTGAAACTAAAATCAAAAGGAGGGAACTAATTTAAGGATGCAACTAAATATAGAGATCTAGTGGGGAGATTTATCTACCTTACCCCTAATAGACCACATATTTCATTTGTAGTTGGGATCCTTTCTAGGTTTATGCAAAAATAGTGTGAAGGAAGGACATTGATGTGCTACAAAGAAAGTACTAAGGTACTTGAAGGGAACTCTAGAATTTGGGCTCAAATACTCTAAGGTGGAGGAATTCAAACTACTTGAACATAGAGGATTTATAGGAGAAAATGGTGGATTCTACTCAACTTTTGATTGACAACACTTCAACAATCAAGTTGGCATGATCGAACAAAACACATCAACACGGAGTACCATGCTGGCCAAGAATCCTATATTCCATGATCGAACAAAGATCAACACCAAGTACCATGTGATTCAACATCATGTAAATGCCAACACTATGCAAATTACAAACATATTCACTAAAGACCTTGAAAGATAAAAGTTTGAAAAGTTCAAAATGCTTGAACTTACAAACACCTTTTCTGATAAAAGAGAAAATATTAGATATCTAATCCTTAGAATTGTAGTAGATTGTAAATATTTACAATAAATATTTAATTTAGGATAAATATGAAGAGTTATAGGTGAATAGGAATATTCATTAAACATGTGGGAAAAAACCAAAAATCATCTTTTAAATATAGTTATATGTGATTTTTTTAATAGAAATTTTAATACTTAGAGTTATTCAAGCCCGATCTCTTAAGAAGTGATATTTTAACTTCTATTATTATTTTCTCTGTATTTTATATGTATTTAAAATTTCTGAAATAAATATAGCTCCATCTTATTTTAAATATATTCAATACATCTAAATATAAAGATAAAGTGCTTTAAAAATTGAAATTAAAATAAATATAATAATAATCTATTTTTAAGGTCACGTCAAGTCAGCACACCAAATTGGTGTATGAGACCCCTCCGTCTAGCGATTTAGAGAACGAAGGCAAAGATATTTTCATTTACAAAATTGGAAAAAATAAAAAATGCTACCTTTTGAATTAGCTAGAATCTTCCATCGCATGCTTTCCTGGTAATTGTGTCCAGTTACTTCAGTCCTCGACAATCAATCTATAGACATTTTCGAAATAAAGGGTTCTCAAGGTTTTCTGGTTTTCTCAATATAGTTCTATCGTCAATAGAAATGGGCGAGCAGGCTTTACGCCTGTTCATCTCGGCTTCTGAACATAATTTTTTATTAATAGTGGTGTTTATGTGTGTTTTATATATCGCTGCGCTTGTGTTTATCTGTGTAGCACTAGTTGAGGAGGAGGTTCAATCACCTTGGCATTTCTTTAGATATCATAGTGTTCTGATTTTGTCATAAAAATGACTTTTTCTTATTTTCTAATTGTTTCAATTTTATATAAAATATTGTTTTATATAAAATATTATAATATATTTAAGTTGATAAATAATAAATATTTATTATTAATGATAAATATTTATTATTGATGATGATATTTAGAAATGAATTATTATGTAAAAAATAATTTTATTGTGGTTGTTTGATTTTATAATTTAACAATAATAATATAATTGTAAAGTAATGGATTAATGGTTTAGTATACAATCAAGATAGTTTATAAAAATAATTAATTATAATATAAATTTAAGAAAATATTTGACAAAATAATTTAAAATATATATATAATGCATTTAAAATTAATATAAATAAATGAAATGTCTCTAGGATGGGGTGTCAATTGGAACCAGATGTAAGTGGAGGGGACGATTCCTGCTAATGTAGTACCAGCCACGTGACTAGCGCATGCACCTCCCCTCCTCTTCCATTATGAATAAGAGTTTCCTTCACTATAGGGCTCCATTTATTGTTCGAGCGTGCTCCCCCTGTCTCCTTGTCCGACCAATGGAGCGGTCTTTATGGAGGTCACCTCTGCGCGTGTGCGTCTTCCCATTCCATCTCAATTTTTATCATGTCTCTTGACTGGTTCAACACATCTCCTTCTTCCTTGTAAAGCCAACACCCAGTTTCCAATCCTCCTTGGCCGTCACCTGTTTTGACTACGATCTCTCTGTGCCTTCATTCCTTCTCTTCGCTTCGGTCATGCGTCGACTTCGGGGGAAATCAAAGCGGGGCTCTGCATGGTATCAAAACAGGGCTTGCTTGGCCATCCGGCCTCAACCTACTCCAACACGGTCGCACATCTCTTTGCCTTATTCTCCTTCCTCCTCTGGCAAGCCCTCTCAGAGCCAAAGTAGCCTCTCGCCTTTGTCTTTGCCATGGGCCTGCCAAGTCAAGTGGTTCAACCTTCAAGGGAATTCACTTGGCTTCGCTCCCGACCCATTACCAGACCTAGCTTCCTCCTCACAACCAACCTTGGTCGTCCCACCAAATTCACCAGCGAATTTTGCTCCGAAGCCACCACCTGTGCATCCACCCCCGACCTCATCTCCTCTGGAAGACACCTTCGTCCACATGGAAAAACCATTGGGCCAACCACACTCTTGCTCGGACTAAGCCTCATGCACAAAATTTCAAGATGGTCTAGCGATTTTGCAAGATCTGGTGTTCACAGTCCGCAAGAATGTGGACGACATATGTTTTCATCTGGAAGTTTTGGACAAGAGAGGGAAGAAAATTCTTCAAATGGTTTCCACTCTACAAGGCCCTCAACACTCTTCGGACCAGGCCTCCAGTGCACTAGTGACGGTCTTGGCTTCGGTTCTCTAGGCACTAGCAGCGAACAACTCAGCGGAGGTCTTGGCTCCAACTTTCCAAGCGTCAGTAGTGGAAAACTTGGCAAGCAACAAACCGTCTGGATGAGCGACGACACTTGCACAGGTATCAGACTACATGGTTTTTTTTGTGTTTTTTCATGCTTCCACAAGTGTACTTTTGGATATTTCTCTTTTTTCATGTCATAAGTTGGTCCTAGTTTTTCTAGGAGGTCAGACGGATCTGAACGAATTGGTTTTCCCACAGGGCGATTATGTTCTAGTTGTTTAAACTTGTGGGTTCTCTTTAATGATTTTGAGGTACTAGCTGAATTGGTTTCCCTTCGGGGAAATTCAACGTTCACGGTCCTGTTGACGGGCAAAATTGACCGCTCGTCAACTGGAGGAGTGAATCTGGTCTGGGGTTGTCTAATTAACTCAAGTCGTTTGGATTAATTCACTCCGATGAGTTTAGCAGCTCCGTTGGCCAATCTTAGTCCTAAAGAAAGCGAAAAAATAACTAAAGAAAATACAATAACTTTAATAAATAACAATCGCTAAAAAATATATATACATCTAATATATATCTACAGTTTAACTAATTAATGCTTGTAAAATAGTTCTAGTTATCGTATGTACAATATACTTAACTGAAATTATAATAAATAATTTTATATACAATCTATACTAAACACGAGTTTTAATCTAAACTCGCAAAAATCAAATGTAGAGTGATTATTCTAGCAATAATAAAGAAAATGAAAGTACTACTCAATCCTTTTGGTTTATTTTCTTAACTGTAAGCACTCGTGAAATCAAACATTAAACTACCTAATTAACAACAAATACTAAATAGCAGAAAATGTTTTATTTAGAGAAAACTTCTATATTAAACAAGCTGACGAAATCAAGTAACAGGTTGACCTGTTATTTGCATCCAATGTTTGTTCGTTGTCGAATATCCAGCCACTTTTATCTCACGAAGTAAACCTGTTACAGATCTTGGGACTGCCCCTAATAAATGAGGAACGATAATGCTGGAGATTGAATTATCACAACAGAACATTGAATAGATACAATTACAGTAATCATATGATTTGCAAATTGCTACGACGAGCTAAATCTTTCGATAAGAATTTGCTTGTAGACATTCAACATAAACTAGAGATGAATATACTAATTTAAGTTGGACAAATAATCACTGTATGTTTTGTTCTGAAACAAGAAATATGGACAGCGTATATAAATCAAATGATATCAACTCGTAATAAACTATGTCGACAAAAGCAATCATAATCTATTATCGAAATTGAAATAAACATAACTTGAATGAAAACATCATACAGAAAAGCTAAAGTTGTAACGTGCATCATATTCCATTCAAGTTCGTGATAAAAACGCCCATACTCTTTCCCCAGGCTGAGATGATGCAATGTTTACAAAATAATAGGTTTATATAGGTTTCAGGAAACATAAATATTTCTTGTTGATAAGATCAAGTTGGTTTCAAAAAATTATGATGGATGCAACCACCCTGATTTTACTAAATATTAAAAACTATCAACAATCTAATTTACTCAAAATACAAAGTTGATATGGCTAGGAGATCTCAAAAAGTGCCTCATATCTCCTTGGAAATCATGGGCTCCTTAATCATCCCGAAAACAAATGAAAATGAGAAGATTTCAGATATGTTTTCAATTATCAAATCAAACAATTCGAATTTTTCTAACTGGCTACAGAAGGTTACGATTCTGTAGCTAGTTATAATAGCAAATGCAATCATATTTTATTAAATAAACAAAAAAAACTAATCTTAATAAGAAAAATAGTTTATTTAATCAAATCTAACTTAAGAGTGACAAAATCATGCTAAAATTTAAAAACATCATACGTCAAATCATGGAATCAAAACATATCAAGAAATTTTGGAGTTTACGATAGTTGTTGTTGCCTCTACATTCTTGAAAATGACACGACCTGTAGTTTTCAATCGTTTCTCCTTCCCTTGGACAATGGACTCAAGTCTATTGTTTTCATTTGTCAACCTATCGACTTGGTATCTTAAAGACTTGAGTCGTGACTGTAGCAATGGAACATCAGTATAGTACCTGTCGATCCACGATCGACACTCATCGCACTGTGACTGTAAGGAATTTGCATTATCACTAACATCATTATGGATGGGAGAATCCTCCATGCGAATGGTAGGCTTATCACAGAGTTGGATGCCAGGAAACTCTGGGTTATCCTTTAGACAAGGGGGCAAATTGCTAACATAGTCATAGGGTCAGTCAGGGCATAGCCCGAATGACACGGGATCCTCTTCAACCAAGAATTTTTCAATTTCTAAGTCTGAGTCTTCACTCACTTCAATCGTGTTGAATGTGTCTGCACGGGGTTTCATTTTATTTCGAGCACATCGAGAAATTAAACGACCAGCCCTCTTGTTCTTGAAATTGACATCAACACTGCCCTTTGGCTTCCTTCCTATAGGTTTCTTAACAGTTTTAGTGCTATCCTTTGGGTGTGAACCCGGTCGACTGTCCTGTTGTATGACATTAGCGTAGCTCAAGGGTTTGTTATTGGGGGAAAGATCACAGGCCTGGAGTGGTGGAGAAGAGGTTGTAGGGTTCACAAGGGTTTCAACAATGACCGATTTATCTACCTGTCCCAACTCATTGTTGGCAAAACCGTTTCGTGAAATGAATGCATCCCAACAATTGTTTTGTAATTGCAACTAGTGCATGAGGATAATTTTAATTAAACCATGATGGAATAAACTCGAATCAGACTTTTGTTTCCCAAACCGTTTACCCATTTTATACAGACTTTTGAGCAGGTAGTAAGGCATATTCAATGGAAAACCAATAAAACTCATAAGGAGGTGTAGATGATATAGGAAAACCAGTCTGAATCGACCTTCACAAGTGATGAATTGCTTCACTACAACAAGTAAATCATGCCATCTAGGTTTCAAGAATGAAATCAGCAGACCTCGATCATAACTGGCTATTTTTCATGAGGTAAACAGTAATGTCCAAGGGACCTCCTCCACTTTCGCATTCTTGAACCATTTCTGACCAACTGCTGGCAATCTCGTGGCTTGGCTTAAGAACTCTTCTGTCACTTCTAACTGCATATCACCGATCTTTGCCCTACAACCATCAAAGGTTAAGGCAAACTCTTGGGCGACTTGGAGGTGAAACCCCTAAAATTTTTCGATGAACAAACGCCAACCATTCCTTTCCAAATCCTCCCTAGCGTTATCATATGAAAGCAGAGTTTGGACGTCGTTTGGTTCGACCCTTACCACTGGAGCCATGCTGAATGGATGGGTATTAACACAGAACTCACAGGTAGGGTTTGGAAAAAGGCCACAGAGCCATAGCCCCTAGCCTTATCAATACAATGTTGTGACAGTTCAAATGGTGGGAAAAGGTGTTAATCACAATGCGTGCGAGAAAAATCGTGAAGCCCGAGACCATGCTCAGTAGTAATGGCATTATGTATTGCGTATGCCACCTTGGCATTGGGTACATGCTAGGACAGAGTACTTTAAAACATTGTGCGTGCATCCAAGTTTAATTGCCAAGATATTTGATTTACAAAAATTGAATAGCCAAAGGTTTCATGAAAGAGATATGATCAAACATCAACCAAAATTGATACAAAAATCAAATACCAATTGATGGGGGTCTTTCATTCAAATAACCATAAGTTTCTTAGGCACTCTTTGATCCGGATTATTTATGGCACGAAATGAGAGCGGAGATATAACATAGAAATATTCAGAGATATTGCAAGAGAGACAACAATATAACATAGATATAGAGGAAATATAAAAAGAGTCACAGATATACAGTAATACATGATTTCTATTAATGAAATAAATGTACAGATACTGTAAAAGTACAGAGTGAAAGATTCGCTAGAATGGTGGTAGCTTATCTCTGAGAAGAGATGTGACGGCTACTCGCATCTGTGAGAAGATGATTACAATGAGGCTCTAGAGGCCTTTTTACAATAAACGGGAATGCCAAAAGTCCTAGACATCCAAAAACCTAACCCTAGGAGATGAAGCGCCAAAAGTCATGTGGGCCCCGTTTGGGTACGTGAGTACATCAACTTCCCGGGGTCGTAACTTTTGCATACGATCTCCGTTTTAGGCGTGTGATAGCTCGTTGGAAAGGTATTGTTGAGGAGATTCATTTTGGGGGCTCAATTATGCCTTCGAATATCATTGAGAACCTCGATCTCGAAAAACCTTCATTTGGACCCTCAAAATGGCCCCGAAAGTTAAAACCTACTAAAAATAGTAAATTGCCAAAATGGCCAGAAAACTGTTTTGATCCATTTGGAAATGGTGGGTGGCCACCAATATCCACCTGGATCAATCCTTCCTCCTTAGGAATCAATGGTCTCCATTGCGTTGATTTCTCGGGGGAGAGGGAAAAGCATTTGTTGAATCTGCATCTTGGTTAGTTGTTTGTCTTGCTAGAGACGTCACATTGCTTAGTTTGTGGAAATTTGTCACGAACCTGTTGCGGTTGAGGCTGATCAACAAGTCGAGATACATGAGAGGAAGATGTGCTTAAGGAATCTTTGCACTTTGCTGCAACCTTGTTGACCTGCTTCTGTTGGATAGAAGGTGCTTGGGCCGAGGCTGTAGTGGTTGTAGTATCCTTTTGTTCCCCTTTTGAACAGATTGTGGAGAAGATGAATTTTGTAGTATGAGA
>ML812630.1:160569-178437 GCA_009831015.1 Picea engelmannii
TATAAAAAGAGTCACAGATATACAGTAATACACGATTTCTATTAATGAAATAAATGTACAAAGACTGTAAAAGTACAGAGTGAAAGACTCGCTAGAATGGTGGTAGCTTATCTCTGAGAAGAGATGTGACGGCTACTCGCATCTGTGAGAATATGATTAAAATAAGGCTCTAGAGGCCTTTTTACAATAAACAGGAATGCCAAAATTCCTAGACATCCAAAAACCTAACCCTATGAGATGAAGCACCAAAAGTCATGTGGGCCCCGTTTGGGTAAGTGAGTACATCAACTTCCCGAGGTCGTAACTTTTGCATACTATCTCCGTTTTAGGCGTGTGATAGCTCGTTGGAAAGGTATTGTCGAGAAGATTAATTTTGGGGGATTAATTATGCCTTCAGCTATCATTTAGAACCTCGATCTCGAAAAACCTTCATTTGGACCCTCAAAATGGCCCCGGAAGTTAAAACCTGCTAAAAATAGTAAATTGCCAAAATGGCCAGAAAATTGTTTTGAGCCATTTGGAAATGGTGGGTGGCCACCAATATCCACCTGGATCACTCTTAGAATCAAAAAGATCATAAAAAATGAGAGAAACATGTTCATAGCAAGAAATCATAGTTCTGTAATAAACAATATGCTTTCAATGAAATTTTTAAAACAGAATGATAACGATAGTTGCGAGTTTGCATGCTTTCAGTCATGAAAATGAATGCATGAATAGATGATAGGTAAAATGCGACGATTTACAACTGTCATTTAGAGAAACGCTTATGAAGAGTAGTAAAATTTCATAGACCCTGTAGGCATCTTTGTAAAAATGATAATTATATACCCACTACCAACAATGGTGACATGCTGAGAGAAGCAGTTATCTCTGCCAAATGAACGAGTTCAGATTAGAATGATAAAAAAAACTTTGAATCGAAAACAACCGAAAAGTTGTCTGAGCATCACAAATAATTATAATGCATTCCAGTTTCAGACAACTGTTACTTTTAAAGAGACGAAAACTGATGACAATCTTAATAGAAGAGAGCCACGATGTTAAAGTTAAAATCTTCAATACTGTTGACAGGGCCACTGCTGCCAGCAGAAGTCCATATCCTCAACAGGGATGTCAATTAACCCACTTTGATTTATGTATCCTGTCAAGAAATTGTAGATAAGAACAAAGGACATTTAAGGTCAAAACAAAATCTATATCTGAAAATTTTCTTTTACTTGACATTGCTTCGTTGCCAGCAGGCCTGTTCAATACCCCGACGAAGTTATCTTGGCATCATGCATGCATTTACCCGCTGCCAGCAGACCTGTTCAGTGTCCCGGTGGGTTTACAAGCACTTCCCACAACTCTCTAAATATTTATTTAGTTTTTAAAGATATTTAATAGAGCGGGGTGATGCTGAAAATTATGGTTTTTTAACACATCTTAATATGTCACAGACCTTGAAAAACAATTTCAGCTATCCTTCATTAAGATCTAGAAATCGTTTACTAATAAAACTGACTTTCAAGAATAGGGAGACATCATTGAGTTGTTCTCTTAAAGAACAGGGACAACGTAAAAAGAATTTGTATAGATGATCATGAGTACCTTCAGTTGCAGATTGAAATCAAGAAGACGCTTTTCAAACAACAAGTCATCTTCAACAGGGCTGCAAATTCAGAGAAATATAACAATTGATGTTTTAACAGCTTTCAACAGTCATTTGCGAGGGGAAATTTTTCTGTTATCTTTGTCTGAGCTAGCCCATGGTGCAGGCATATATGTTTCAAAAGAAAGACCGATAGGCAGAAATCAAAACAAACCAGAAAAGGAAAAACACACAACAACTAAAACAAAAAGAAAATATTTATAGAGGGTGTATGGGAACATCATCAGGCAAAGTACTTTTTTAGAGCTTGTCCATTCACCGGGAACGTACCTGGATGTCCCTCTAAATTATGTAATAAAAAGGAACTGGGACCCAGTTTCTCAGCAATTAAAAATGGTCCCAACCACAAGTTCTAAAACTTAGTATGCTCTCCTTTTCCCTCGTGAGGTTTGTCCCATTTTAGGACAAGGTCACCTACCTCAAAATTTCTGTTAGAGGCAGAATTGGAATCAAACCAGTTTTTAACAATGAGTTGATGTTGATCCAATTTTCGTTTTGCTTGTGCCCTTACTTCCTCTAACTTTAACAAAGCATTAATTCGACTCTCCAAAGGGGGACAGTCTTCTTCCTGTACCTTCTGCGATAACTGCATAGATGGAAGAAGGACATGCGGTGGAAGAATCGCTTCCCTGTGGTAAACGAGAAAGAAAGGTGAGTTACCCATAGTAGTTTTAGGAGTTACTCTATCATCCCAGATTGCGTTTAACAATGCGTTATGCCAATTTTTATGGTTTTCGGAAACCGTTCTCTTCATAATTTTGATCAGATTTTTATTAGTTGATTCTGCCAAACCATTGCCTTGGGGGTAATAGCTAGCAGAGTATTTTAATTTAATTCCTTTTTCTAGATCGAAATCACTCATTTCAAGAGACAAAAAATAAGAAGCATTGTCAAATACAAGGCATTTAGGGATACCGAAACGAGTAATAATATTTGAATTCAAGAAGGATATTACCTGGCTAGTATTTACAACTTTTAATGGGGCAGCCTCAGACCACTTGGTGAAATAATCTGTGGTTGTTATGATGTATTTCTGTTGTTGCGAGGATGGCGGATTGATTGGACCTATAATATCCAAACCCCACTGCTGAAAAGGGGAGTATACCGAAACTGGTTGCAAAGGGAACGTTGGTTTCTGTATCCATCTGGATGCCTTTTGACAAATCACACACTTGCGACATAAAGCATGAGCGTCTTTAAAAAGGGTAGGCCAGTAATAACCTGCTCTTAATACTTTATGGGCAATGGTGTCTCCACCGAAATGCCCACTAGTTTCCCCTGCATGTAATTCCAATAAGACTTTTTCTGCTTCATCTTTTTCAAGACAGCGCATAAGTATTCCATCAAAATTTTGGTGAAACAAAATACCATTAATCAGCTGAAAAGAATCAGATTTTAATCTTAGTGCTCTCTTTTTTGTGGGATCAAGGTGACGAGGAGCTGATCCGTGTATAAGACAAAATTTGATGTCGTCGTACCAGGAACTAACAGGGTTTTGTGCACAGCAGATTTGATTTTGATTGTGCTGATTTGGATTTAACATATCAGTTTCATTTTGTTGTCCTACAGCTGAATCGGTGACCAACTTGTATAAACCTTGGCCTCTTACAATTTGTGCTGGGGTGATTTCTATGTCATATTCTTGTAAGGATGTGACCCAGTTTGCCCTTTTTTCGCCTAATTCTTTCTGTAGTAACAAATTTCTGACAGTTGGGTAAGGGACAATGATTTTCATCCTAGATTTCAACAGATAAGATCGAAAGTGTTTTACTTCTTTGAAAATAGCATAAGCTTGCTGATCTACTGCTGGATAATTAAGTTTCGCCCCCTTGAAGGCTGAGCTCATAAAGTCAATTGGGACTTTGTTGTTTTCACCATTCTTTTGAGTTAGGACCGCAGTGTAATATTGGTCAAAGGCAAACATGTAGAGTGTGAAGTCTTGCGAAAAGTCGGGGCTCATTAGAGAAGGAGTGTCTATTATGGCCTTTTTTATTGAATCAAAAACCTGACTTTCTAAAGGACCCCAATGGTACTGTACATCCTTTTTTTTTAAGTTTTGTAATGGTCTCACCATTTCTGAAAAGCTGGGGACGAATATCCTAACAAAGTTTATCTGTCCTAAGAAAGATTGCATGGACTTTTTTGACGAGGGAGGGGGCAGTTTCGAAATGACTTGGGTTCTTTCAGGGTCGATAAACATCCCTTCATTTGATACAATGAATCCGAGGAGCTTCCCTTGTTCTACTGTGAAGACAGATTTTTTAGGATTTAAAGAAATGTCATACTTACGACATCACTGTAGAACAGATCTTATATGAGCTAGATGATCTTCTTTATTTTTTGAGAAGACAGTGACATCATCTAGGTAAACTACTACAGATTGATTGATTAAGCCGCGGAAAGCAATGTCCATTGCTCTCTGAAAAATGGCACCAGTGTTTATAAGTCCAAAGGGCACCTTTCTATAAGCATAAGTGCCCTATGGGGTATGGAAAGTAGTTTTGAGCTGGTCTGAGGGAGACATAAGGACTTGGTTATGTTAGCACAAATTCTTGCAAGCGGGGTGTTTTTCCCCGATTTCAGAGACTTGATGTAGAATGCCAAGAAGTGGGGTTTCAAAACCCATCAAATGCGTTCTAGTCCGAGGTCACAACCATGAGCACAATAAATAAACGCACAAAAAGTCCATTTCGGGTGGAAAATGCAAGCAAGCGAGCGAGCAGTCTGATTTCAGCGACAAAGACCCATCTATAGAGAAAATCAACTTTCATCGGGTTTTCGGGGCTACCAAGTTGCCCGAGATTTATCACAAGAGATAGCACCCTTATTCCAAGGCAAGTCTGGGCTGTCCGATCTAGTTGGGGCAGGTGGCAGCCAATCAACATTTTGGGGATCGACATTTTGCGAAAAAAGGGATCTCCCATCCACTGCAGCTGAAGTTGCCGAAATGCGAAATGTCAAAGGTACCTTTGAAACTGATCCCACGATCCTAGCGCCAGGTCATGTCAAGCGATCCTGGGAATGGAGGTAGCCCCCTTTTTTATGACAAATCCATCTCGGTCGTCCATCTGAATGACATGCAGCATGCATCCGTGCTTTCGCAAATTGGTCAATCGAGAATTTGAGGAAGAAGCACATCGTGAACTTCCGGTGCAAGAACTTCCAAAAAAATCGAGACCATTGATCAGAAGGATGCGTGGCGCAAGATCTAGTCACGTCGGCATTTCGACATTCAGGATTTCAAAGGGTAAGGGCTCCTTGTCATTTCACATCTTGAAACCCCAAACCCCGAAGCGCCGAAAGCGCCCAGATCTGAGCCCACGGTTTTGGTGCTTGGTCACAAAGGAGCAGGCCTGGAGAATGGGTGCTAACGTTTATCGCGTGGAAAGGCGGGTCCCGAAGTGTCGAAAGCATCTCAGTCGTCCATTCTGCAGGGACACGTGGTGCGCGATTAAGCTTTTCGTCTTTTCGCCCATCGCGACTTTGAAGCACAAGAAGCAGCTCCGAGATGTGAAGTGTCGAAAGTGCCTTTGAAGATAGGCACAGGGTCACAGCCCGCAGTCACTTGGGGGTGATAGAAAGAGCTACACAAAGGGCCGAAGCGCTATGTTTATCTGCAGAAGGGATCACCGTGTTCTCCAGGTTCCATTTCAACTTGATCTCAATCCTGATACCTGCTCGGAGTGAATGAAGAAGAGAGAGGGTGGTTGAAACCTCGCCTCACTCATTAATTGCAAGGTATGGATGTCCCGGTAGGAAGCCTGCCTGAGATGGTCCTCTATACTAGTTTTCCCACAGAAGCCATGCCAATGTCCTCGACTCACCAGGGAAGTATACACATGCTAATTCGGAATTTAAGGGCTCAACTGCCCTTTAACATGAGCCATGCAGAGTTAAGATGGCGTATGACAGAGGAGTGCATGCCAGATTTGATTGAAGAGACACCCCATTCTAAAAGTCTAAGACGCCTCTATTGGGCAAATGTTTTAGGAGTATATATACTTAGTTTTGATATTTTTCAAAGGATCGATGGTAGAGCGAGGCTCCCGATTGTAAAGTTTTAATAGACACTCTAGTCCTCTGGTTATGCATCTGTATGTAAGATTTCTTGTTTAATGACAGACAATTTTCCTACTCCCATCTAGTTTTCATCTCATACCGAGGGAGTTCATGATTGACTGATTCACATGAATTATTGCAATTATGTTATGATAAAGGATTTATTGTTGCATTGTTGTATTCTCCGGTTTTCTGCGTTTGAATGTAAGAAGATCTTGCGTTTAGATGTTTTCTCCTACAGTCTGTTAGAAACCTGATGTTTACGACAGACCTTTGCATTTCTCTCATACAAGTCTTCCTCCTATTCACCCTTACTACAACTCACTGTCTGAAGCTTGACTAAGACCTCACTTGCCCATTCATACCTGGCCTAGTTTCGGAGTTAGAACAATATTGTTTTGAGTCAACTTCCATTCGATCATCCCTTTTATAAACAAATCGTGACATAAACTGATGGGTGTCGGGCTCTACTCCTGCTGCAATCCAGGAGTGACTTCTGACGCCAACATTTCTGGCACCGTTGCCGGGGACGAAGTTGAATATTTTCCCCAGGATTGAACGAAAATGATCAACTGATTCTGAAGTTGCATCAAATATCATAATTATTGAGATTGCTATTGTTCACCTAAAGACTCCACTGTGGCGACTCCAAGGTTTCCACAACACTGTTTCAGTTGTGGCTACTTTAGCACACCTGAAAGCTGACCTAGAGGAGCTTTCTTGAGAAGGTTTCAACAACTTCTTTCTCAGCCTGAGAAGCTTCTTGGGGTAACAACAACGTAACATCTGGCCTTTGATGGTGAACAAGGACTAGGCATATTCAGAGCTGTGAACCTTTCACCTGGTGACTCCATGATTCGAGGATCTATTGGCGACTCCACTGGTTCGATATGGAGAAAATCTTAGCTCAAAGGTTTTCTTTCTTTGACTTTTCCCAGATAGTTGGTTTTCCTAATGCACTTTCAGATAGAGATGAATGGGAATATTTCCTCCCTCAATTTCACGCAAAGAGTTCGGAGGTACCAACTGAGCATTTACTGGACTTTCATGAGGTTATTCATTGACTTAATATCATGCATGAAGATGTCCAAATTAAGCTCTCCAGGTATTCATTAAATGGAGCTGCTCTTGATTGGTGTCGATCTCTTCCCACTGCAAGTATCCATTCTTTGACAGATTTTCATACAACTTTCAATTCATTTTGTAAAGATTACTATCCAGCTGATTATTTGTATGAAAAATGTTGTGAGGAGTTTTCTTTGCTTCATGAAGCCTCTGTTGGCCCTGTAGACCATGTTTGTGATGAAGCTTTTACTGTAGAGGAAATCATTGGTTATGAAAATATAGAGGTGTTGAATGATATTAATTGTGTTAGCCCTAGAACGGAAGCATCTGACATCATATCAGATGCATCTTTTCTTTTAGATGTTCATAAAGATCAACATGCCTCTTGTGAAATTTATGAGTTTATAGAGCAGATGTGGTCTATAGTAGATGGCTCACTTGGGTATCGGGTTGAAGCAGATGTTCCTAGCAGCCCTGTTTACGATGACGAAGACCTCCCCGTTTTTAAAAAAGAGATGGTTGTGGAGGAGGATTTTTCTCTTTTCCTTCAAGGGGTTTCTCACGATATATTTTTACCTGGGATTAAAGAGAAAAAAATTACATATGAACAGCCAGAGGTAGAAGATACCACTGTCCCTGAAATGAATATTTTTGACGGGATCACTATGCTGGAGGAGGAACATAGAAATGAAGGTCATCCCCTTTTTGATGAATATTATAGTGATGATGAGCAACAAGCTTACCCTACATTTGATCACTATGAAGACACTGACCAACATGACAGCGAGCAAAGCCATCCCATGGTCCATGTTTATGATGGATACGAATCTGACCCAGAGGAGAGCCAACCAGAAGAGGAGACAGAGCCAGAGGAGCAACATATTTTCTGTCCAGAGCCAGTCAGCGAGCAGCCACCACCTAAGAGCAGTGAGCCTACGTTAGTTGTCCACCCACCTATGCTTATCAGTGGTATTCAACCACATGTGAACGACTGTATAGTAGAGGAGACTACCTATCGCCAATTTTCTGGAATTGGCCACTCATTCTATGACCCTGTCAACAAATACATGGAGTGGCATCTCCTTTATGCCTTGGAGTTTCCCACCTTCATCTTCACCGCAGCCCTTGAAGATGAATTAAAGGATGTAACCATTCTGATGTCCTGGTTACATCATCTGTTATCCATCATCGACAGAATGAAGGAGCTTCTGTTCTGGGAGTTTCTTGAATGTATATGGTGGAAGTTTGCTTTCACCTAGCCCCATGTAAAGGATTCTGATAGTTTAGGACTGTACATAAATAATCTCTTTTTATCATGTATCTTGTTTTGTTTTGTTTTTACTTTTCGGCCTATATTTTCAGCAGGGGTTTTTTGAGCTTGACTCCATAGCCCAACAACCAAGCACTGGGACTACAAAATGAGTTCTTAGAGCATCACAAGGATGACTCTATCCCCCATGGAGCCTAATGTTAGCACCAATTCTTGCAAGCGGGGTGTTTTTCCCCGATTTCAGACCCTTGATGTAGAATGCGAAGAAGTGGGATTTCAAAACCCATCAAATGCATTCTAGTCCAATGTCACAACCATGAGTGCAATAAAGCAGTGCACAAAAAGTCCATTTCAGGTGGAAAATGCAAGCAGGTGAGCGAGCAGTCTGATTTCAGCGGCAAAGATCCATCTATAGAGAAAATCAATGGTCATCGGGTTTTCGAGGCTACCAAGTTTCCCAAGATTTATCACAAGATATAGCACCCCTATTCCAAGGAAAGTTTGGGCCGTCCGATCTAGTTGGGGCAGGTGGCAGCCAATTGGCATTTCAGGGATCGACATTTTGCGAAACAAAGGATCTCCCATCCACTGCAGCTGAAGTTGCCAAAATGCAAAATGTCGAAGGTACCTTTGAAACTGAGGCCACGGTCCTAGCGCCAGGTCGCGTCAAGCGATCCTGGGAATGGAGGTTACCCCCTTTTCTATGACAAAGCCATCTCGGTCGTCCATCCGAAGGACACGCAGCACGCATCCCTTCTTTCGCAGATTGGTCAATCGAGAATTTGAGGAAGAAGCACATGGTGAACTCCTGGTGCAAGAAATTACAAAAAGATCGGGACCATTAATCAGAAGGACGCGTGGTGCAAGATCTAGTCATGTCGACATTTTGACATTCAGGATTTCAAAGGGTAAGGGATCCTTGTCATTTCACATCTTGAAACCCTGAACACTGAAGCACCGAAAGCACCTAGAGTTGAGCCCACGGTTTTGGCGCCTGGTCACAAAGGAGTAGGCCTGGAGAAGGGGCACTAACGTTTATCACATGGCAAGGAGGGTCCCGAAGCGCCTAAAGAATCTCAGACATCCATTCTGTAGGGACACGTGGTGCACGATTAGGCTTTTCACCTTTTCTCCCATAGCGACTTTGAAGCTCAAGAAGAAGCTCCTTCATAGCTGTGAGATGGGAAGTGCCGAAAGTGCCTTTGAAGATAGGCACAGGGTCACAGCCCGTAGTCACTTGGGGGTGATAGAAAGAGCTGCGCAAAGGGCCGAAGCGTTGGATTTAGCTGCAGAAGGGATCACTGTGTTCTCCAGGTGCCAGTTCAACTTGATCTCAATCCTGATACCTGCTCGGAGGAATGAAGAAGAGAGAGAGTGGTCGAAACCTCGCCTCACTCATTAATTGCAAGGTATGGATGTCCCGGTAGGAAGTCTGCCCGAGATGGTCCTCTATACTGGTTTTTCCACAGAAGCCATGCCGATGTCCTCGACTCACCAGGGAAGTTTGCGCACGCTAATTTGGCATTAAAGGGCTCAGCTACCCTTTAACATGAGCCATGCAGAGTTAATATGGCATATGACAGAGGAGTGCAGGCCAGATTTGATTGAAGAGACACCCCATCCTGAAAGTTTAAGACGCCTCTGTTGGGCAAATGTTTTAAAAGTATATATACTTAGTTTTGATATTTTTCAAAGGATCGATGGTAGAGCGAGGCTCCCGATTGTAAAGTTTTAATAGACACTCTAGTCCTCTAGTTATGCATATGTATGTAAGATTTCTTGTTTAATGACAGAAAGTTTTCCTACCCCCATCTAGTTTTCATCTCATACCGAGGGAGTTCATGATTGACTGATTCACATGAATTATTGAAATTATGTTATGATAAAGGATTTATTGTTGCATTCTCCAGTTTTCTGCGTTTGAATGTAAGAAGATCTTGTGTTTAGATGTTTTCTCCTACAGTCTGTTAGAAACCTGATGTTTACAACAGACCTTTGCATTTCTCTCATACAAGTCTTCCTCCTATTCACCCTTACTACAACTCACTGTCTGAAGCTTGACTAAGAACTCACTTGCCCATGCATACCTGGCCTAGTTTCGGAGTTAGAACAATATTGTTTTGAGTCAACTTCCATTCGATCATCCCTTTTATAAACAAATTGTGACATAAACTGATGGGCGTTGGGCTCTGCTTCTGCTTCAATCCAGGAGTGACTTCTGATGCCAACATTTCTGGCGTCGTTGCCAGGGACGAAGTTGAATATTTTCCCCGGGATTGAACGACAACGATCAACTAATTCTAAAGGTGCATCAGATATCAGAATTATTGAGATTGCTACTTTGCACCTGGCGACTCCACTTGGGCGACTCCAAGGTTTCCACAGCACTGTTTCAGTTGTGGCTACTTTAGCACACCTAAAAGCTGACCCAGAGGAACTTTCTCGAGAAGGTTTTAGTAGCTTCTTTCTCAGCCTGAGAAGCTTCCTAGGGTAACAACAACGTAAGATCTGGCCTTTGATGGTGAACAAGGACCAAGCATATTCGGAGCTGTGAACCTTTCACCTGGCGACTCCATGATTCGAGGATCAATTGGCGACTCCACTGGTTCGATATGGAGAAAATATTATCTCAAAGGTTCGCTTTCTGTGACTTTTCCCAGATAGTTGGTTTTCCTAATGCATTTCCAGATAGAGATGAATGGGAAGATTTCCTCCCTCAATTTCATGCAAAGAGTTTGGAGGTACCAGCTGAGAATTTACTAGAATTTCATGAGGTTGTTCATCGACTTAATATCATGCATGAAGATGTCTAGATTAAGCTCTTAAGGTATTCATTAAAGGGAGATGCTCTTGATTGGTGTCGATCTCTTCCCACTGCAAGTATCCATTCTTTGACAGATTTTCATACAACTTTCAATTCATATTGTAAAGATTACTATCCAGCTGATTATTTGTATGAAAACTGTTGTGAGGAGTTTTCTTTGCTTCATGAAGCCTCTGTTGGCCCTGTAGACCATGTTTGTGATGAATCTTTTACTGTAGAGGAAAGCATTGGTTATGAAAATATAGAGGTGTTGAATGATATTAATTGTGTTAGCCCTAGAACGGAAGCATCTGACATCATATCAGATGCATCTTTTCTTTTAGATGTTCATAAAGATCAACATGCCTCTTGTGAAATTTATGAGTTTATAGAGAAGATGTGGTTTATAGTAGATGGCTCACCTGGGTATCGGGTTGAAGCAGATGTTCCTAGCAGCCCTATTTACGATGATGAAGACCTCCCCGTTTTTAAAAAAGAGATGGTTGTGGAGGAGGATTTTTCTCTTTTCCTTCAAGGGGTTTCTCACGATATATTTTTACCTGGGATTAAAGAGAAAAAAATTACGTATGAAGATCCAGAGGCAGCAGATACCACTGTCCCTGAAATGGATATTTTTGACGGGATCACTATACTGGAGGAGGAACATAGAAATGAAGGTCAGCCCCTTTTTGATGAATATTATAGTGATGATGAGCAACAAGCTTACCCTACATTTGATAACTATGAAGACACTGACCGACATGACAGCAAGCAGAGCCATCCCATGGTCCCTGTTTATGATGGATACAAATCTGACCCGTGGGAGAGCCAACCAGAAGACGAGAAAGAACCAGAGGAGCAGCATATTTTCTGTCCAGAGCCAGTCAGTGAGCAGCCACTACATGAGAGTAGTGAGCCTACGTCAGTTGTCCACCCACCTATGCTTATCAGTGGTATTTAACCACATGTGAACGACTGTGTAGTAGAGGAGGCTGCCTATCACCAATTTTCTGGAATTGGCCACTCATTCTATGACCCTGTTAGCAAATACATGGAGTGGCATCTCCTTTATGCCTTGGGGCCGCCCACCTTCATCTTCATGGTAGCCCTTGAAGATGAATTAAAGGATGTAACCATTATGATGTCATGTTTACATCGTCTGTTATCCATCATCGACAGAATGAAGGAGATTCTGTTTTTGGAGTTGCTTTAATGCCTATGGTGGGAGTTTTCTTTCACCTAGCCCCATGTAAAGGATTCTGATAGTTTAGGACTGTACATAAATAAGCTCTTTTGAGCATGTATCTTGTTTTGTTTTGTTTTTACTTTTCATCCTGTATTTTCAGTAGGGGTTTTTTGAGCTTAACTCCATAGCCCAACAGCCAGGCACTGGGACTGCAAAATGAGTTCTTAGAGCATCACAAGGATGACTCTATCCCCCATGGAGCCTAATGTTAGCACCAATTCTTGCAAGCGGGGTGTTTTTCCCTAATTTTAGACCCTTGATGTAGAATGCGAAGAAGTGGGTTTTCAAAACCCATCAAATGCATTCTAGTCCAAGGTCACAACCATGAGAGAAATAAAGAAGTGCATAAAAAGTCCATTTCAGGTGGAAAATGCAAGCAGGCGAGAAAGCAGTCTGATTTCAGTGGAAAAGATCCATCTATAGATAAAATCGACGGTCATCGGGTTTTCGGGGCTACCAAGTTGCCCGAGATTTATCACAAGAGATAGCACCCTTATTTCAAGGCAAGTCTGGTCCGTCCGATCCAGTTGGGGCAGGTGGCAGCCAATCGGCATTTCGAGGATCGAAATTTTGTGAAACAAGGGATCTCCCATCCACTGCAGCTGAAGTTGCCGAAATGCGAAATGCCAAAGGTACCTTTGAAACTGAGCCCACGGTCCTAGCGCCAGGTTGCGTCAAGTGATCTTGGGAATGGAGGTAGCCCCCTTTTTTATGACAAATCCATCTCAGGCATCCATCCGAAGGACATGTGGTGCACATCCGTGCTTTCACAGATTGGTCAATCAAGAATTTGAGGAAGAAGCGCATCGTGAACTCTCGGTGCAAGAAATTCCAAAAAGATCAGGACCATTGATCAGAAGGACACGTGGCGCAAGATCTAGTCATGTCATCATTTTGGTATTCGAGATTTCAAAGGGTAAGGGCTCCTTGTCATTTCACATCTCGAAACCCTGAAGCGTCGAAAGCGCCCAGAGTCGAGCCCATGGTTTTGGCGCCTAGTCACAAAGGAGAAGGCCTGGAGAAGGGGTGCTAACGTTTAACGTGTGGCAAGGCGGGTCCCGAAGCGCCGAAAGCATCTCAGTCATCCATTCTTTAGGGACACGTGGTGCGTGATTAGGCTTTTCACCTTTTCTCCCATCGCGACTTTGAAGCACAAGAAGCAGCTCCTTCACAGCTGTGAGATGAGAAGTGTCGAAAGCACCTTTGAAGATAGGCACAGGGTCACAGCCCGTAGTCACTTGGGGGCGATAGAAAGAGTTGCGCAAAGGGCTGAAACACTGGGTTTAGCTACATAAGGGATCACTGTTTTCTCCAGGTGCCAGTTCAACTTGATCTCAATCCTGATACTTGCTCGGAGTGAATGAAGAAGAGAGAGGGTGGTTGAAACCTCGCCTCACTCATTAATTGCAAGGTATGGATGTCCCGGTAGGAAGTCTGTCCGAGATGGTCCTCTATACTAGTTTTCCCACAGAATCCATGCCGATGTCCTCGACTCTCCAGGGAAGTCTGTGCACGCTAATTCGGCATTTAAGGGCTCATCTACCCTTTAACATGAGCTATGCAGAGTTAAGATGGTGTATGACAGAGGAGTGCAGGCCAGATTTGATTGAAGAGACACCCCATCCTGAAAGTCTAAGACGCCTCTGTTGGGAAAATGTTTTAGGAGTATATATACTTAGTTTTGATATTTTTCAAAGGATCGATGGTAGAGCGAGGCTCCCGATTGTAAAGTTTTAATAGACACTCTAGTCCTCTAGTTATGCATCTGTATGTAAGATTTCTTGTTTAATGACAGACAATTTTCCTACCCCCATCTAGTTTTCATCTCATACCGAGGGAGTTCATGATTGACTGATTCACATGAATTATTGCAATTATGTTATGATAAAGGATTTATTGTTGCATTGTTGTATTCTCTGGTTTTCTACGTTTGAATGTAAGAAGATCTTGTGTTTAGATGTTTTCTCCTACAGTCTGTTAGAAACCTAATGTTTACGACATACCTTTGCATTTCTCTCATAAAAGTCTTCCTCCTATTCACCCTTACTACAACTCATTGTCTGAAGCTTGACTAAGACCTCACTTTCCCATGCATACCTGGCCTAGTTTCAGAGTTAGAACAATATTGTTTTGAGTCAACTTCCATTCAATCATCCCTTTTATAAACAAATCGTGACATAAACTGATGGGCGTCGGGCTCTGCTCCTGCTGCAATTCAGGAGTGACTTCTGACGCCAACAGGTTATACCCTGAAAAACCATCCAACAAGGATAATCTTTCAGAACCAGATACCTATTGAAGGCTCTGTTCCACGGGAGGGACAGGGTAGTTGTCTTTATCAGCCGCTCGGTTAAGATTTCAGAAATCAACACATAGTCAGATTTCACCACTCTTCTTTCTGACAAGGACAAGATTAGAGACCCATTCTGTATGCCTAACTGGGAAGATTATTTTAGTGTTCAGGAGTTTGTTTAATTCCTTCTTGACCATTGGTTCGAGTTTTGAGTGCATTTTCCTTAACTTTTGTTGAAAATGTTGGGTCTGGGGTTTCATGGGAATAATGTATTGTATGATGTTAGGATCAAAGGTTTTTAGGTCATCGTACGTCTAGGAAAAAACATCTTTGAATTCCTTAAACAACTTAATAAATGCTACATTTTCTTGCTCAGAACACCCCAACCCTAAATTGATACACTGTGGGTTATCTTCAGTTCCCAAATTTACTTTTTCATGTGTCAAAGAGGAACTATTCGTTTTACAATTCACTGATTTTCTGAACTTATCGTGAAGATCATAAAAAATTTCTAACCTAAACACAGATTTTGGGATAGAGTTTACCATGTCTGATGCGGATTTCGGGGATCTCGGGTCTGGTATTACCGTAAAGTCGCGAAGATTTTCGTCATGGGTACCTTTGTCGATCACTGCGCCCTGTAAAGTTTCTTCCATATGTAGAAAATTTATAATTTGTTGATCGTCATCGAAGACTCTCCAATTCGTGATGTTGTCTAGAATGGACGGTCTGAACAACAGTTCGACAGAAAATGAATTCGGAGATAAGCCTTCTGCAGGAAAAAGTTTTGAAGTGACGTTAGCTAACAAATCAACTTCAGAATTATTCAATCTAGGAATAGAATTTATGTTAAATGCGGAAAACTTGTTCATCAAATTCCATACCTCAGTCTGATAGCTTTTTAGGTGCGGGGATAAACAGTGGATAGAATTTTTTACCTGTCGAACCACGATTTCTAAATCACCAAAGACATTCAAATTTTGAATGTTCAAATCTAGTGCTTTTCTGAGACCTTGCAGGAGTGCCTCATATTCGGCCGTATTGTTTGTACATTTGAATTCTAACTGGCAAGAAATCAGAGTTTTGTTACGTGCTGGATCGATGAGCATGCACCCTGCACCAGCTCCTTCCTTAGATTTTGACCCATCAAAGTAAAGAGACCATATTTGATTTTCGTCGGGTGCATGTGACCACTGAGAGAAGGTTGTTGACTGCATGCATGTCATAATTTCAGATTGTTGTTTCAGGTCAGTGATGGTAGAGGTTTCGACCATGAAATTGTCGAAAAAAGTATCCATCCCCTGTATTTCAGGCGAATTGGCAAAAGGAGTGAATGGTTCATTGGGATCATTTAAATCAGTTACCGTGAACTTCAGATAACGTTCATGATTTACCTTGATTCTGTTAGGATTTCCATTCTCGGGCAGCCACAAGTGAGACCAATCTGTTGCAAAATAGCCATGTAATTGTTCCGACCAGTCTCTACTTAAAAACAAACCATATACTTATGGGATATCTACAACAATGATATCAATCACTTGATGGACTTTAGGATTAGATGAGAATCTTATAAGCACATTTTTTAATTTGCCTATCACTTTAACACTAGTTCGATCAAGTTGGATGGTTGAACTTCGACATTTATCTTTTGACAGACAAACCAAAGCATTACGTTAGATGACGCACCTGAATCTACCATACAGTTATGTACATTCCTATTGAAGATTTCAAAAGTCAACAAAAATAGAGGGACATTTCTGCGAGTATTAACAGTAGAAGTTTGTTGTTTTTTAATCGCAACCTCTGAAACTAGTTTATCTACATTTGTTACATTATTTACAGGAAGGTATCTTTTATCATGAGGCTCGGATATAGTTTTGGCAGAGGCCTTCTGAGGAATTTTGGGGTTGTTTTGGACACCTTTGTTGTTGTTCGGATCGCTATTTTTGTTGTTCTCCGCAATATTCTGCAACATCTTTTGCAAAAGAAAAGGGAATTTTAATAATTCGTAAACAGAAATGTTAGCCCTAAGATTTTTAAGATCTTCAATCAAATCATAATCTAAATTAGGGTTTGTTGAATTCTGTTTAGTCTCAATCGATTTAGATTTTTTTGGAGGCAAAGTCGTCGTGATTTCAGAAGAAGGCTTATTTGCAGTCTGGCTCCTGGTATTGTAAGGATGCATTGTTTCAAAATTATCTTGAAAAATGCTATCCGAAAAATGTCTGAAAATGTTCGGAGAGGATTCATCTTCTTCTACTGTCTCTTGTTCAACTACTTCTTCAAGAATCTCGGGAGAAATCAAGTTATCGTGTGCTTCTAGGATCATTTGAATAGCAAATTGTAGGCTTTCTAGATTTAGGCATTCAACATTTGAGTTAGATCGGTTTGTGGGAAAATTTTCCTAAAAGGAGGTTTGTAAGGCCCTTTGCTCGAAGAAGCTTCTTCAGTCGACCTTTTCAAATCAATAACTTGATTGGATAACTTCTGAACTACTTTCTGCAAGTTTTCTAGATCCGAAATTTCTGGTTGAGCTTTGTTTTGGGGAGGTCTAGGAAGGATTTCAATTTTCTTCTTGGAGGATGAACTAGTCTCTATCTCGTTACCGGTCTTGTCTTTTAAGCTGAGAATATCTTTCTCGATCTGACTGGCTTCTTCAAAGGCTTCTATCAATGTGGCTTTGTTGGACCTCTTTACCCAAATGGCTATGTTTTGATGTAATGCTTTCGTGTAGTATGCGACAATAAGATTCTCGGCATGCATCAAATCTATGGGGATTCGGTTCTTTAGTGTCAGGAACCTTTGATTAAAGTCTTTGATCTTTTCTTTGGGGTTCATTTTTAAACTAGAAATCTCCATGACTAGAACTTCAGGAGACTTGTCATCTCCGAACTTCTCAAGGAAACAGGACTCAAATTTATCCCATGACACGATGGTGTGGGGCTGCTGGGAAAAGTACCAGGTAGAGGCATTGCCTTTGAAGGTGTAGGGAAACAATCTACAGACTACGTCTTTGTGCTCAATGTTGGACACACCTACCACACTTAGAGGGGGGGGTGAATGAGTGTGGGGCTCTTTTTCCCAAAACTTCCCTCTTGCACAAAAACTCATCAATTAGCATTCAACATTTATTCATTACCCATTGTTGTCATTTATAATCAGTTAGATGTGAGCACATATCAGCAACATATATCAGCAATATATCATCAACAAGTCATCACCACAATGAACACAAAGAACACAAGATGTATGTACAATTTCTTTTTATTACGGACTACAATTCTTGGGGTTTATCAGCAACAACCGAATAGAGTACAACTCTACAAGAGCACCGGCTCTATATGCAAGACTCATCTTGCATTCTCAGCACCAACTGAGATGAGGCAACAATCCTCAACATATATCAATCTATACCATAAACAAGAGCATCAACCATGCACCAACCTGTGCCAAACAACCTGTAATCAACCTGTACCAT
>ML812630.1:179429-189624 GCA_009831015.1 Picea engelmannii
ATCTAGGATAGTTTCACCAACAATTTCCTTGATCTTCATCTCGTTATTCCTCATACAAGCATGGGTCCTCCAACCATTATTCTAGGATAACTCAATCCGTAAAGCGTCTTCCCATGAGTGATTTCACCATAAGGGGACCACTTTGGAGTTCATCCATTTGTACACCTTATCAATCATGATAAGACAATAATGAGAGCATGGGTCCTCCAACCATTCTTCTAGGATAACTCAATCCACAAAGCATCTTCCCGTGAGGGCGTTCACCATAAGGGGACCAATTTGGAGTTCATCCATTTGTTTACCTTTGCATCGATTGGTTTCCACTTGGACATATAACATTCTCATCAAGGGAATCATATGAATCAATTACTTGACATCAACCAATGACATCAATCAAACCAAACCATTTACATCAATGACATATGATCCAACAATCTCCCAAGTAATTAAACCATTGGCATCAATGACAAACCATTAGCATCAATGAAAAAATGATCCAACACTCAACACTACAGAGCCTAATGGCTAGCATAAAATTTTTGATGTGATCTTTAGCGATCTGTTTGGAGTCCGGGTCAAATTTAGGGAGCCATTTCTCCGAGTGTTTAGGTAAAGGATGTTGAGAGCCAAGTATGGCCACTGCATCTTGGTCGAGCCAGGGTCTGGTGGGATTGTTCGCATTGGCCATAGGTGTGGGTGGTATTGAAGGTTGAGATGAGGAACTTCCTTCGTCTGAGGATTCTTCTCCAGAAGAAGAAGGAGATGAAGGGGGTGGTGATGGTGGAATACCTGATCCTCCCGCTGTAGGAGTGAGGATATGATTTGGATTCATAGGGTTTAAGGTAAGATCAGTACCTGCGAGTTTTTCCCTGATATCAGAGGAGTCTAATGGTTGGTTCAAAGGTCGACTTGGTTGTCTGATACGGGCTAAGGCACTGTGCGTTCTTATGAGGGATTGATGAACAATCTCTTGTATGTCACCACTTGGGGGATTTGGAGTTACTGGTTCAACTGTGATCTGTAGATCGTCGTTTGATGTGGTTGTTGTTTGAGGGACAATGTTGTCGTCTGAACAACTTCTAGTTACTATAGGTGAGCTGGTAGGTGGGGGAGGAGTCTTACGACCTCCTCATGCCATTAATAGTTTTCAGACCCTCCTTCTAGTGCCATTTCATGACGGGCGAAATTGACCGCTCGTCAACTGGAGGAGTGAATCTGGTTCGGGGTTGTCTAATTAACCCAAGTCGTTTGGATTAATTCACTCCGACAGGTTTAGCGGCTCCGTTGGCTGATCTTAGTCCTAAAGAAAGCAAAAAAATAACTAAAGAAAATGCAATAACTTTAATAAATAACAATTGCTAATATATATATATATATAGTTTAACTAATTAATGCTTGTAAAATAGTTCTGGTTATCGTATGTACAATATGCTTAACTGAAATTATAATAAATAATTTTATATACAATTTGTACTAAACACGAGTTTTAATCTAAACTCGCAAAAATCAAATGTAGAGTGATTATTCTAGCAATAATAAGGAAAATGAAAGTACTACTCAATCCTTTTGGTTTATTTTCTTAACTCTAAGCACTCGTGAAATCAAACATTAAACTACCTAATTAACAACAAATACTAGATAGCATAAAATGTTTTATTTAGAGAAAACTTCTATATTTAACAAGCTAACGAAATCAAGTAACAGGCTGACCTGTTATTTGCATCCAATGTATGTTCGTTGTCGAATATCCAACCACTTTTATCTGACGAAGTAAACCTGCTACAGATCTTGGGACTGCCCCTAATAAATGAGGAAATATAATGTTGGAGATTGAATTATCACAACAGAACATTGAATAGATACAATTACAGTAATCATATGATTTACAAATTGTTATGACGAGATAAATCTTTCGGTAAGAATTTGCATGCAGTCATTCAACATAAACTAGAGATGAATCTACTAATTTAAGTTGGACAAATAATCACTGTATGTTTTGTTCTGAAATAGGAAATATGGACAGCATATATAAATCAAATGATATCAACTCGTAATAAACTATGTCAACAAAAGAAATCATAATCTATTATCGAAATTGAAATAAACATAACTTGAATGAAAACATCATACAGAAAAGCTAAAGTTGTAACGTGCATCATATTCCATTCAAGTTCGTGATAAAAATTCCCATATTCTTGCCCCAGGCTGAGATGATGCAATGTTTACAAAATAATAGGTTTATATAGGTTTTGGGAAACATAATTGTTTCCTGTTGATAAGATCAAGTTGGTTTCAAAAAATAATGGGGGATGCAACCACCCTGATTTTACTAAATATTAAAAACTATCAACAGTCTAATTTACTCAAAATACAAAGTTATTATGGCTGGGAGATCTAAAAAAGTGCCTCATATCTCCTTGGAAATCATGGTCTCCTTAATCATCCTGAAAACAGATGAAAATGAGAAGATTTCAAATATGTTTTCAATTATCAAATCAAACAATTCAAATTTTTCTAACTGGCTACAGAATCTTACGATTATGTAGCTAGTTATAATAGAAAATGCAATCATATTTTATTAAATAAACAAAACAAACTAATCTTAATAAGAAAAATAGTTTATTCAATCAAATCAAATATCCTAACTTAAGAGTGACAAAATCATGCTAAAATTTAACAACATCATACCTCAAATCATGGAATCAAAACATATAAAGAAATTTTGGAGTTTACAATAGCTATTGTTGCCTCTACATTCTTGAAAATGACACGACCTGTAGTTTTTAATCATTTCTCCTTCCCTTGGATAATGGACTCGAGTCTGTTGTTTTCATTTGTCAACCTATCGACTTCGTCTCTTAAAGACTTAAGTCATGACTGTAGCAATGGAACATCAGTATAGTACCTGTCGATCCACGATTGGCACTCATCACACTGTGACTATAAGGAATAGCATTATGGATCGAAGAATCCTCCATGCGAATGGTAGGCTTATCACAAAGTTGGATGCCAAGAAACTCTGGGTTATCCTTTAGACAAGGGGGTAGATTGCTAACATAGTCATAGGGTCGGTCAGGGCATAGCCCGAATGACACGGGGTCCTCTTCAACCAAGAATTTTTCAATTTCTGAGTCTGAGTCTTAACTCACTTCAATCGTGCTGAATGTGTCTGCACGGGGTTTCATTTTATTTTGACCACATCGAGAAATTAAACGACCAGCCCTCTTGTTCTTGAAATTGACATCAACACTGCCCTTTGGCTTCCTTCCTGTAGGTTTCTTAACAGTTTTAGTACTATCCTTTGGGTGTGAACCCGGTTGACTGTCTTATTGTATGACATTAGGGTAGCTTAAGGGTTCGTTATTGGGGGAAGGATCACAGGCCTGGAGCGGTGGAGAAGAGGCTGTAGGGTTCACAAGGGTTTCAACAATGACCGATTTATCTACCTGTCCCAACTCATTGTTGGCAAAACCGTTTCATGAAATGAATGCATCCCAACAATCGTTTTGTAATTACAACTAGTGCATGAGGATAATTTTAATTAAACCATGATGGAATAAACTCGAATCAGACCTCTGTTTCCTAAACCATTTACCCATTTTATATAGACTTCTGAGAAGGTAGTAAGGCATATTCAATGGAAAACCAATAAAACTCATAAGGAGGCGTAGATGATATAGGAAAACCAATCTGAATCGACCCTCACAAGTGATGAATTGCTTCACTACAGCAAGTAAATCATGCCATCTGGGTTTCAAGAATGAAATCGGCATACCTCGATCACAACTGGCTATTTTTCGTGAGGTAAACAGTAACGTCCAAGGGACCTCCTCCACTTTCGCATTCTTGAACCATTTCTGACCAACTGCTAGAAATCTCATGGCTTGGCTTAAGAACTCTTCTATCACTTCTAACTGCATATCACCGATCTTTGCCCTACAACCATCAAAGGTTAAGGCAAACTCTCAGGCGACTTGGAGGTGAAACCCCTGAAATTTTTCGATGAACAAACGCCAACCGTTCCTTTCTAAATCCTCCCTAGCGTTATCATACGAAAGCAGAGTTTGGACGTCGTTTGGTTCGACCCTTACCACTGGAGCCATGCCGAATGGATGGGTATTAACACAGAACTCACAGGTAGGGTTTGGAAAAAGGCCACAGAGCCATAGCCCTGAGCCTTATCAATACAATGTTGTGATAGTTCAAACATTGGGAAAAGGTGTTAATCACAATGCGTGCGAGCAAAATCGTGAAGCCCGAGACCATGCTCAGGAGTAATGGCATTTTGTACTACGTATGCCACCTTGGCATTGGGTACATTCTAGGATAGAGTACTTTAAAACATTGTGCGTGCATCCAAGTTTAATTGCCAAGATAGTTGATTTACAAAAATTGAATAGCCAAAGGTTTCATGAAAGAGATATGATCAAACATCAACCAAAATCGATACAAAAATCAAATACCAATTGATGGGGGTCTTTCATTCAAATAACCATAAGTTTTTTAGGCACTCTTAGAATCGAAAAGATCATAAACAATGAGAGCAACATGTTCATAGCAAGAAATCGTATTTCTGTAATAAACGATATGCTTTCAATGAAATTTTTAAAACAGAATGATAACGATAGTTGTGAGTTTTCATGCTTTCAGTCATGAAAACGAATGCATGAATAGATGATAGGTAAAATGCGACGATTTACAACTGTCGTTTAGAGAAACGCTTAGGAAGAGTAGTAAAATTTTATAGACCCTATAGGTAGCTTTGTAAAAATGACAATTATATACTCGCTGCCAACAAGTCCTCATACACTCATGAAACTACTGTAATTTTTACTTCTGAAAAGTAATTTATACATACCTACTTACAAAAAATATATATAAATAAATTAAATATAATAAATTAAATTATCTTTAAAATTATATAATTTAATATATATATATATATATATATATATATATATATATATATATATATATATATATATATATATATATATTCATTCTTGTCATGGTTGGTTTAGTCGCCTATAATGGCATCAATGACCTCCAAATTTTGAAGGACTTATCTAAAAATTGGAATCAAGCATTTTATTGAGCATGGGAAGGATCACATTTCTAGGTTTGTCTCTTGTTCTTTCACTCAAATATTTAGAGAATAAAAGGGATATATGCATGATTTGTTCAAACATGTAGCGAATGTTTAAGTAGGTTTGTTTGAGATCACCAAGATACATATGAAGTCAATATGATTTTTAGGTTTGCCTCTTGTTTCTACATTTGTATATTTAGAAAAGTCAATATATATCTTTGCACACAACTATTCATATAGTTATTCTTTTTATGTTAGTTTTGTACTATCTATCTAAGATAGATGTTAGATGAAGAATATGAAGTCAATATGATTTCTAGGTTTGCCTCTTGTTTCTACATTTGTATATTTAGAAAAGTCAATATATATCTTTGTACACAACTATTCATATAGTTACTTTTTTTTATGTTAGTTTTGTACTATCTAGATGTTAAATGGACAACTTGTGAAGGTATTTTAGGATTTTTATGTTTTTCTTTACAAAGAATTTATGTTTAAAATAAAATGTTAACTATAAACATTATATGAATATATATTTATAATGGGAATTTGAATGTTAAGAAAAATCTCTTTCTAAGAATTGAACTTGGGTGGAGAGAATAACAATCATTCCTCCCAAATTAAATCCAATAGATACTTCATATATTCAACATTTATAAGACAATAATTATAATTCTTGTCCAGTGAATTTCCAAACTTAACACTATCCTATGTGTGCCATGAACATCTGAATGTCCTTATTCAACATTGTCCCATATATGCCATGCCATGGACATCTTAATTAGTCTAAAAACATAACACAATCTGTTTTACATAGATTTACATACACACTCTATATAAAATATGAATGTGGCTTTTGACTCTATCTCATTTTTTTAAATAAGATTCAACTATATTCAAAGTTTAATTTTTTTTATTAAAACCACTTTGCATTAATTATTCATATTTTTTTCTTAATATAACTAATTAAAGTTTTCTTTATTTCAATCTATATAATTACTTAATAGAACTCCAATCATTATACTCAAATCCTATTAACTTATAACAAACATTTACAAACCATTCAACTACTCAAATTAATATTAATGTCAAACTTTGATTATTATACCCAAATGCCACTCATAAGGTATCTTATGATAAATGTTTAGAACTAGTATAATAAATATTTAAAATTAATTTAACAAATTAAAACCTTATATTAATATTGATATAATTGTTTAATGGAAAAGATTTATAACAAATGTTTACAACCAACCAACCAACCATTCAACTACTCAAATTAATATTAATGTCAAAGATTACTATACCCAAATACTACTCATAAGACCCAAATACTACTCATAAGGTATTTTATGATAAATGTTTAGAGATAGTATAATAAATATTTAAAATTAATTTAACAAATTAAAACCTTATATTGATATTGATATGATTGTTTAATGGAAAAGATTTATAACAAATGTTTACAACCCGTTGCTTATTTTAATATGTCATATAATTAATTATGAAACTTTGATCACAGTTTATGGTTATTTTATGGTTATTGATTTGTTATTATTTTATTTAAATGATTTTTTAATTTAAAAATATATAAGTCATTTATTTGGTAAAAATATTTGATATAACATTAAATAAATTTAAATTTGTAACATCTTAAAAGAAAACATATATTCTTAATTATTAGACACATTCAAATTGTATATTTATATGTAATTTAATTTTTATTTTATAATAATATTTCTAATAAATATAATAAAAATATATATAATAAACTAAATATTTATAATAATGTAATAACAATATTTACATTTTAATTTAATAATATAAAAAATATATGTAAAAAAAATCTAATTTTAATTTAAAATTTTCTATACCAAAAAATTCCCAATTTCTTATTGACTTGAAGTTGAAACTCCTAGAAAACTTCTAAATTTCGAGAAACATTCTCCCCAATTTGAAACGTTTGGTACCCGTTACCAAGCTCTCATAAAAGTGGGAAGGAGGGGAACTAGCAACAACGTTAACCATTAACCCGAGTTCTAGAGATGCCACGAAGCTATTCCATACAACTATGCAAAAAAGTAATTAATTTTTTCAAAGAATTTATTTCTTATAGGTTTGTGGGAAATTGTTTTTTTTAATATTATTTAATTAAAATTTTGTAATATAATCTTAAATTCTTTTTATTAGTTAAGAGTCTGTTTTATTTGAACATAAAATAAATAAATTAACAACACTTAGTAACTAATAATTAAATTTATTTATACACAACAATACAAGATTTATAGACAACAATACAACTTTATCTTAAGAGTTTAAGATTTTAATCTAATAATTTTAAATATTATAATTAAAAAAAAATCGGACTTTTAAAATACTGTTAAATCAGAGGAAAGATTATCCTACTAAAGAAATGAGGCCGATATGTCTAGAAGGTGAACTAGTTATTGTTAATATCTGAACGGATTGAATAGTATCGAGAATTTAAGATTTAGCAATCTTAAGATGATCAATCTCGAGATCATCTAGATCTGGAGATTTCTAATTTAAGATCAGCTAAATCTGGAGATTTCTAATTTAAGATAGTTGCTCTCAACCACAATTAAAGACGATGTCTAGACGTAAGAGACTACCCAACTTTTAGTGATGGTGAGATTGGGATTTGTTGGAACTATATAGTTCAAATAAAAGGGCCGGTTCTTTTTAACAAATTAAATTAATAAATCAAATTAAAATATTTTAATTTTCATGCAAGATTAATATATATTTGGTATGGGCCTCGATGGGTTGACACGCAGCAAATTCAGGACACCTAGCGTAGTGACTTGCCTCACCTTAAATGATGTAGGTGGCTTCCCATCTATTCACCATTAACGATGGGTGTTGGCCAGGACTCTCGACCTTCGGATAAACGACCTCTCCCTTGTGGGAAAGAGTCGGCCCTACAAACATTAACTATGAAGAATTTAATGGGGAGCCATGCCTCGTCATTCCCCGAGCTTTTGAATGCAATGAGGCGTGTTCACATTTAGTTCATCTATGCTCTGCACATTTCCACCATTTACGAGCTCTGGTGCGTTCCTCTCTCCACTCTGGGCGAATTCACCATTTGCAAGCTCTGGTGCGTTCTTCTCTCCACTCTGGGCGATTTTGATATCCTCTCCTCCACTAAGATGCCTAGGGAGAGAGGTAAACCTCGTCGTGGTTCGGCTTGGTACACCCACGCCGCTCAACAATAGAGAAGACATTAAGTGGAACAGGCTCTTCACTGGCTCGCACTATTCTGCGTCAAAAACCAAAGGAGAATAGCATCCCTCCCAGGGTTCACGCAGAGGAGTTTTCGACGGAGGAACAAGCTCAGACACTTGGACCTTTTAGGGAAGAAAACACTCTGACTTCCCTTTCAATTCAAGCAAGGCGCAACTCTACGGGGGGACTCTGCGAGGAATTCCGTACTTGCTATGTAGAAGAAGTACCTTATGAAGAATTGAAGTCGCAGAGGGCCAGTATGGAAGGTGAGCACCAGGAAGACGCAGGTGGGCATTGTGAGGAATTCCCCATTTTTTACGTCAAGGAAGTACCTTATGAAAATTTGGTATAGCAGGGAGCCATTACGGAGGGTGAGCACTAGGAAGACACCGGAGCCAAAGACCAGGGAGAAGGCGACGCCGCTCCAGAGGAAGCCCTGAAAATGGGAATGCAGGTCACTCTAGCAGTGGGTGTCGATACCCCAGAGCTACCTTCCACCAAAGCCATGCATGCACAAACGGGTGTCCCGCCACCCTTCCTCCACCCGACACACTTGGAATTAGTGTTTGAATTAAGGGAACAGATGGCTGACCAGGAACATAGGGCCCTCCTAATGAGACCGCGTATGGACATGCTTTTTGATGCGTACTCCAATGCCCCAGCGAAGCAGAAATGCCCAACGTGCACCCAGACGTTCGTCATGCAAGCTAGAGGAGCGAAGAAGGAGGGCAAGGACAAGGATGACAGGGTCACCGGGTATTTGGTCTAGTTAATTTTTAGTCTCTTATGCATACATCCTGATGAGGCTTCTTTTTTATATAGGTTTTATTGTTGAGTTATGTTCGGGCTTCCAAAAGCTCTTTGTATCACCTCAAACAGTTTCAAGACTATGCATGGCCATCTGTCCTAGTTTTTCTTGAGCAGGATAGGTGGCAGATCAGCCTCTTTCTAGAAGAAACATATGGACTCCAAAGTGTGCTGGTTTCCGGTAAAATGGCGACACACTTGGCGGTCTTAGTACTATGTATCCCTTTTTGTCAATATAATATAACATGATTCAACCTTTTATATATATATATATATATATATATATATATATGGTATGGGAAATGAAATAAAAATAAAAATAAATAAAAAATGGAAATGAGTAAAAGCTTATTATGGGTAAAATGGAAATGGTTGAGTGTGGTAAATTGTAAATAAGAGGTTTTGGGGTTAACTTTTTAGGTCAACATAGGTTAGTCAACATATACGAATGTTGAAAGCCGTGATTTGGGTTAACTATATGTTTTTTAAAACGTGCTTTTAAAGATTTATAATTGTTTATCTATATATGTAATTTAATATAAATATATACGAAATTTTTTTATCTAGAGAGATTTGAAATATACATTTAATCTAAAAAATTACTATATATAAAAATAAAACTAAAAATACTAAATTGAAAAATATTTTGAATATTGACTTCTCAGAAATAGTAATTAAATAATTAATATATCATAAAGAGTCCCCTTCCAAGAAAATTAGGAGCCACGATTTGGAAAGAACGCCGTGAATGCGTAGTTATGATATTTTGAGAATTAACTCCTTAAAACAAGTAATTAAATAATTAATACATTATCAATACTCAACTTGCCAGAAAATTCGGATCGACGATTTAGGAACAACGCTATGAATGCAGAATAAAACCGTCATTGTGGATAATGCAACGCCGTTCCCACATGCCAAGCAAACTGAATTGTACTCAACAATCGGAAACCAAACGATAAAACCGTAATTGTGGATAACGCAATGCCTTTCACACACGCCAAGCAAACTGAATCGTTCTAAATAATCGGAAACCAAACGAATAAAACT
>ML812630.1:189724-201905 GCA_009831015.1 Picea engelmannii
CCCACGCCAACAATGATCCTCTCGCTCCGCCACAGGCGGCCTCAATTCTCCAAGGAGCACCAACGCGCTCCGAATCTTGAAGGATCAAACCTGAAACTTATTATTATGATCGAAATTCATGGCAAATCCATCTAGAAACTGAGGTATTTGTATTGAAGTTTTTGCTTTTTTGGGTTTTATGGCCGGATCTCGTCACCGTTAATGCCACCTTTGATTCCTATGGGCCAAAGAGCTAAAGAGGAGTCTCCATATGTAATTTCATTCACCAAATCCATTGATAAATACAGTTTGTTCATGGATATTGTAGTATTACTTAATTGAACAAGTTTGTGCACAGGGTGTTTTAATTGAATAAGTTGGAAGAAGATAAGATTAGCAATTATTTCAAAGATTACTGTTTTCAGATTTCTGTGGTCAGGAATTTCAAAATCATTCGCTGGAGAATCCACATTTGGTGTCATTTTGTCATCGACGTTTCGAATCCGGATCAGGATTCATCATCAGGATTAATCGTCAATTAGAGAGCTATATTATTCACTATTAAAAGTTACGTTTAAATTTATTAATAATTAATTTGTTTTTAATTAGCTCCGAATTAGGGTTACATTTAGCCGACTTCGCTATCTTATTTATTGTCCTGCATATACATTATTAATGACTAAGATCAGCTAGCTCTCTAATTGACGATTAGTCCTGATGATGAATCCCGATCAAGATTCGAAACATCGATGACAAAATGACACCAACTATGGATTCTCCGACAAATGATTTTGATATTTCAAAGATGTCAAATACATCAGTAAAATATATATTGTTAAAAAATCACAATGAAACGTATATCAATTGAAGTATTTTGGATCGATCTCACCCTTACACCATCTATATAAAAATAATAAGGAATTTTTTTTTTTTTGGAATATCAGAAAAAAAAAATGACGACCTTTATTTTGTTTTGACTAACATGTTATCATTTCCACAAATCGCCAACAGGAAATAAGCATTGGAACTCCTGGTAGTAATAACCTGACATTAAATTGGAACTATCGTGTTTTGACCAATAAGCTTCAAATTATGCATTGATTTGAATACGTTGTAGTATAAAAGTTGTTGTTCAGCTTAACAAATGGCTTCTTCGCACAATAATTGTTTTAAGAAATGGCATGGAAGCAAGGGAAAGCAAGAAGCACATCTACTTAATAACCTGCTGGCTCGGTCATCACGGATGATGAGTTCCGTTCCTTTCGAAAGGATCAGATCTATGGCATTTATTGCATATATTGTGGTAATATTTGTATTGTTGGATGTATCTGCTGCAAATATTGTGATAATATATTTATTGTTGGATGTATATAGAGATATTTAAGTATGTAAATATGCATATCTTGAAGTGGGCTTAATGGTTAAGAACATGTGTTTCTTCTTAAGAGGTTACAGGTTCAAATCCAAAGGGAGTAGGGTATGTATACCTTCGTAGACTTTACCAGTCAAATCACTGAGCATGCATGCAGTGAACACAACACAACACAGATAAATACATCAGATTTATTGATTATTATAACTCCATATATGTATTGTTTAAACTTAGAAGCTATGGCTCCCACCAAGTCAGCCAACAACCAACTTTTTAAAATCAAAACTGTTTTTGAGTAGTTTAGTTACAATTCCAAAATTCTTAATTTACCTAGAAATGTTGTAAATGTAATCTAAGAGATTGTTCATGTGATATATATATACTGAACAAATTGCTCTTATATTTATTTATGTATCATATTGATGTAATCCAATTAACTTTTCATGTATTTATGTGTATCATATTAATGAAATGCAATCCACTCTTTTCTCTATCCATTGTCATTTCATTTCCAAAGCACCTAATTCTTAGTATCTGCACTATGATAGTTGTCCTAACATCTGAGCAACCTCCATGTGTCCATAAACTGCCTCATTCCTTGGGAATTTTCTTTCCCCTTGGAATGGAATGGCAGGTTAGCGGGCAGTAGGGGCCCCTCTGCTCGCTAGCCTGCCATTCCTCTCAGATTTGAGCCCACATCTCTGCACAGGCGTTATCGTGTACAAAGAAACGTCTCTGCGCAAGTCTCCCATCTGCGCCCTCTATGCAGTTAGCAAACGTTAGGGTTTCACCAGCGGCTGACCGTTCAGTTCCTTCTGCGTTGGCTTTTCGGTGATCAAATAAAGAAAGGCGTCCCTCTCAATGACAGAACAAGATGACCTGAGATATATTTTGAGCTTAAAGGAGGCACGTCCATGAAAATGTCTGATTGGCATCCTGGAAACCCTAATTCGCTGAAATAACCGTTGGACGAACCAAAACGACCGCTCGCACCCACAAATCATTAGCTTTAACTCAGGGCCGAGATCCTCGACAGCTCGATAGGATCCCGGTCTGTAACGTCGAATTGTGTCTATAATGCGATGAATTTTTTTGGCAACCATCCCATCTATGCTCCAGAATGTATCTCCTCGTAGACCACTGATCGCGATAGTTGTCCAAAATCTCTCGATAGCTTTGGATACTCTAATCTACACTCGTGTAGCGAAAGGCTCTGAGTGGCAGATAGCCCGCGGCTTTATTTTCTGCTCGATCGATGCGCAGTACATAAAAGTTTTCAAACTTTTGTCGGAGTTCCAGGACTCTGTCCCATGTACCCCTTCAGCGGGTCGTCATCCGGGCAATAGTCATTCACCAGCTTAGAGACGATCGAACAATGTCCATTGGCAATGATGTCGGTGATGCGACGCCATAAAGCATGTTGAAGGCCTGCAAAAAGGGCTCTGTAATGAGCGGCATCGTTGGATATAGTGAAGGAGCCGAGGCAAGCTCTGAACTCTTCTATAACATGGCCATTCTTGTTAATTATATCAGTAACCTCAACAGTATGTCACTGTACATTGCCAATTATATGAGTTTGTTATGATTTTTCTTGTTATGTTTCGTGATTTGCTCGAGCCTATTTAGCTTAGCTCTTTTCCCTTAATGAATGTACTCGACGCTATGCGCTCTGCTCATTCCCGTTTTCCAATTTCGTCTTCTATGTATTATCTTCTTTGCTTCTCATTTTGTCATGGTATCAGAGCTTAGGATGTAAGCCTCTTCACAATGTTTGGAGAGCAGTCCGATAATAAGAAAAAGAGTGTGAGCTTACATTGTCTCGCAGACGAGAACATGGGACGAAAGATTCTTCACCGAGCTTGGAGAGCAGTTTGCAGTCCACAAATGCTCAAAAGATCGTTGGAGACAGCAAGCGCGATGAAGCAGAAGTTGCAGAAGGATGAAACAATTAAAGATCCATGAGCATTTAAAGAATTAGTGAAAGATTCGCGAAACTTTTTCTTAAGGAGAAATTTCTTGCAGAAGCAGCAAAAGACAAGCTCAGCAGCCGTAAGATCGGCCTTGTGAACATATCTGAGCCATTAATCAAGCTCAGAAAAGACGAGGAGCGAGCAGATGAAGTGAATATTTTTTCAGCTGTAAGATTTGAGCATGAGCAAGATTGGTCGTTAGATCAAGCAAAGATTAAGCCACGACCGTCAGATCTCATCAGAGAGAGATCGACGGTGGGGATGCATTGCGAGGATCGAGAAATAAATTAAAGTTTGAGCCAATTGTGATCTCGCTATTGCTTGGGATCGTTGATCTTGCTAGATCAATAGATCAACGACGGATATCGATTTCGCGCTTCGAACGCGCATCTTCATATTGCGGGGATCGGGAAGAAAATTAAAGCGTGAGAAAGTTGCGAGCCCACCATCGCTCCGGATCATTGATATTTCTAGATCAACAAAGCAACAATGGATATCAATCCCACCTCGGATGAGCATCTTCGCTTTGCAGAGATCGGGAAGAAAATTAAAGAGTGAGTGAGTTTTGTCTCTGCAATCACTCATGGTCGTTGATCCTCAAACAAGTGACAAGTGTCAGGGGATTTCGTACTCCGGGAGGAAGCAAGCAGAAGCTAAGGAGTAAAGGACTCCCAAAGGCCCAAAGCTCCAAAGAGCTGGACTAGATCCAGTTCGTTCATCCAAGTGGAAACGTGGAAGGAGATCCTGCACTCCAGCGACAATCACCTCGAAAGGAAGACGGATACGAGAAGCCAGAACTCCTGAAGGCCCGAAGCCTAGAATTCATCTGGATCGTCCATCATCGAGGATACGCAACACCGGATCTCACACTTCGGAAACTTAGCACTCCAGAAAGTTTTGCGAAGCAAGATCTACCCGAAGTCTCGAAGGCACAAAGGCGCGAAGTAGAGCTGGACTATTGAATCCAAAAGGGTCACGTGTCATGCGATCCCACACTTCGGAGCTACAGCAACTTTGGAGGAGAGTTGGAAACGTAAAGCACGAACTCCTGAAGCCCGAGATTTCGATGTTAATCTCAGTCGTCCAATCAAGAGGCCATGTGGAGGAAGATCTCCCACTTCGAAGATTTGCACTCCGGACCTCAGCGCGTATTAGCAGTCGAAAACTCCCGAACGCCGAAGTTCCGAAGAATATCTTGGTCGTTCATTTGCAAAGGCCTAAGGATCGTTGGATCCACACCTCTACGGATAATTCATCTCCTTGGCACTTCACGAGTATTGTGATTGCAAGCGATGAAAGATCTCTAAAGCCTGAACTCCAGAAATAACTTTGAGTCGTAGATCTCGACGAGTAATTGAGACCGTCGATCTCTTTGCTTGTTCGGAGGTCCACGAGTTCATAGGATTGCAAGGTAAGAAAGGAATATCGTTTGGATCCCCGAAGGCACGAATTCCCAAAATAACTGAGGACCATTTATCTCAAATCAACGAGCATCGTTGATCTTTGCAGCACATCCTTTATTCGACATTTCGGTTATTCAAAGGAACTGAGACCTTCACGCATCTTAACGCATGAAGCCCGAAAGCTTGAAGTGCCTGGATTTCAATCCCTGGTCATATGAGAAGCTAAACAATAAATTTATTTTGGCTCTCGAGTAAACTCAAAAAGCCCAATTCCACCATTAGAGGGGCTACAGTTGCTAAAGAAGAGCTCAGAGCTCTGATTCTATAGATCTCACGCTCAGATAGTCACATCCAGCCAGATTGAAGTTAAAGAAGGAGTATACCCCATGTTTTTCGGCTCGAAGTCACAACAAAGAATTTCGCTAGGTCTTACGTACAAGAAACAGGGAAGCCCAAAAATCTCTAACAATTTATTTTGTTAATGTTTTTTTTTTTTTTTAAATGACCACCTCTAGCAACATAGGACCAACACAAGGACCGATTCTTCTTGGAAAGAATTATGAGTTTTGGTCTATTAGAATGAGATACTTCTTACAAGCACAAGAGTGTTGGGATCCAGTAAATCTTGGCTACGTAGAACCAGATCTAGCAGACCTTGCTACCATGACCAATCAATAAAGAACTACTTAGGCAATCCAGAGGAACAGAGAGAGCAAGGCACAATTATGGATTCACAACTCAGTAGATGACTCGCCCCTTCCTCACCCTCAAATGACTCTAATAAATTTGTGTCCTCCCGCATACATTTGAGAGATGATTGCTCTCATGTGATCAATGAAATTAGACCTAAAGTCTCTACACAACCTAAGTAAAATTTAGAGAGATCAAAAAGTGACAACAACAACAAGAAGGGAAAGATTGCCTCCCATAGTGAAAAATATGGATTTTAGGTTTTTATTTATTAATTGTTGAGAACAATTGACTTCTGAAATTTTGGACAACACACTATTGTTTTTGGATATATGGGTAATATATTTTTGGGAATAATTTAAATCATCATTGATATAAATTGTCAAAATATGAAAGTGATGATGGGAATCACAAGGAGGGATGTTTTCTTTGATTAACTAGTTGTGTTATGATTGTTAAAGAACTAAAGTGAGTCGTAAGGGGTCCCGCCTACTAGTTATTATTTATTTTAAACCCTTATTATGATTTTATTACTTTTCCCCTTTAACTAAAAAATTGGTTGAGTTTTAGTTAACTTAACTAAAGAATTACTTAAACTACTTCAAACAATTATAATTTGCTTAAAAGAAAAAGGAAAAGGAGGAACAAGTGGAAAATAGAAGGAGAAGCATACTGAGGTTTGATCTTTGAGTTTTGTTGAGATAATTCAGTTTTCATTCATTCCTTAATTCATTAGAAGCCTAATTCTTTTTTATGATAGCAGGTTCATATTGTAGACAACAAGATTTAGGGTTGAATTACATCATTCAGACACTTGTTTTTCAGATGTGTTGATTTATCTTTGATAGTCTGTGTAGACTTGTCTGTTTGTGAATTAGATTTCATGACTGACAAAGGATATTATGTAGAGTAGAGTCGGCAACAATCTTTGGAAAGATGATCCAACTTTTAAAGTTCAATTTTTTACTTTATGTCAGAAGTCCTTTTGTATGTTTCATCGGGGATGTCTAAGTTTGACTTTGGTCGAAAAATTCCACAAGAAATTTTGTAAAGAGAACGATTATTTGATGAATTGGAATGAAATAAATGATTGCTTTATGTCTCATTTGTTTTGATTATTGACTCGGTGTCTTTACTTCTGTCTCTATATTTATTTTAGCATCTGTTATGTTCAGAAAATTACATAAATAATGAATTTTTCAGCAAGATTTTATTTATAAAAAAACCATCCTAAGCACTTGTAAACAATACTTGTGAATTAGGATACCAATTTTGATGGATATAAACATAGGGTGATATTCTCATATATCTTTCTTTATCCAAGAAAGATCTTAAAATTCTTGAGTAAGATCATTCCATATATTTTCCTCAACACAATGCTCGAGTGCTTGCAGCCTAGGAATGAGTGGGGATCTGGGATTGTACTATTTGATATTTGGTCAATTACTATATAATTCATATATCTTAGTTAATATTTCACTCTTTATCCATGCATGTAAATCATCAAATATAACTATTTAATTAAGACATTCATCTAAGATCTAACCATTGAAAACAAAGACATAAACAATAAGCATTCCACATAACAAATGATTTTCCATAGTTCACCCCCTCCTGGGCTACGTCCACAAATATTTGTCTCTTAAAATATTTTATTATGGTTCTATCAGATATGGTGTTGTGTCCACTACAAATCCATTCATACATTCACAAAACAGACTCCACAACCTTTACGAGGATGACTAGATCGCACCAGGCTCCCCAGTCTGTGATCTAACCCTCAAGGTCTAGCTACTTATCTCTCCCACAAATCAACAAATTATAAAAGGGTATCTGATTGTAGTCATGTTACAGACCTGTTACTCTATCTCACATGAGTAACACCCATCAAAAATACCAACCCCCCTAAACCTCCTAGGTGTCTATTTATATCTATTTTTGGCTCATCAGTCATTACATTCTCTTACCAAAACCCTAACCTAGTTAGGTCTTATTGCATGATGGCCTTGTGCACTTTTCTCCTTTGCATGTGTGTTTTTCTTTTGTCCACTGCTTTTCCTACCAGCTGTCTTTCTTTCCCATCTTTTTGCATACGTGCCTCGCATGCATTTCTGCCAATTGTCTTTCCCCTATGTCATTCCTTTTCCACAAAATGGCTTGTGCCCAACACTACCTTAGTGCTATCCTATCAAATTAAAATCTTTCAACTACTAAGGCTTATTACAATAAATGATTGGTACAAACATATAAGAGTGAATGCTTCAGATCTGTATTGATATTAACTACATTAAAGAAAATACAATATCCATTGATATCACACGATGGTTCAATGTTGGAAAAGAGGTGAAACCAGGGTTTAATGCTTCAACAACGCACAAACAAAACCCTAACTACCTACCCTTTTGGCAACACCTGCGAAGCAGGCAAAGTCTCACCCAAGGTAGAAGAAGGGGGGGTTACAGGACGCAAGTATTTGTAACCAAGATGGGACACAGATCTATGATAACCACACTTCACCGAGTATTCTAGTAGCACTTAGAAGATGATATGCATGAGTTTATTATCTTTATGAACATAGCAGAACAAGCCCTAATATCGATCGGTGTAGTAACAATAGATTATTAATCACTTCTACCACTTAGAACATAGCATTGAGTTAGATCTAACATCCATTTATCCTTAACAAAAGTAAAGCACTAAGCATCAACAGATCTATCTATCACACATAAAGCACTAAGAAGATTCATAACATAAACAACACAGCACAAAGAAAACTAAAGACACAAGATATACGTGGTTCACCCCAGTGTGGGGCTACGTCAACTAACTACTTCATATTCTTTATTATTCGTCAATCTATTAAATTTCGTTACTCCTGTGCACCAAGACACAGAGTCGAGTTTCGCGGGGTACAAGAGATCTGTGCATTGACCACTAGATCCTCCTTTTGTAACTAGGTCAAGGAACAGAGCCAACTTTCTGTCAAGCACAAATCCTTACACAATGGTCATGTGCACCACTCTAGTCCTGGCCCTTCCTAATTTCACAAATACCTTTTTCCTGGAATGCTATGCTTTAGGGAAAGGAATTGGCATTGTCCTTATGCAAGAGGGTCAACCTTTGGCCTTTTCCAGCAAACAGTTGTCTGAACGAAATTTGGGAAAATCAATCTACAAAAAGGAAATGTTCTCTATGCTGCATGTCGTTGATATTTGGCACCCTTATCCATTGGGGAAACGCTTCCAAAATAAGACATGTCATCAAAGCCTCAAGCAACAAAAATGGGTGACTAAGCTCTTTGGATATGATTATGAGATCATTTACAAGAAAGGCAAAGACAATGTGGTTGCAAATGCACTTTCCCGAAAATATGAAGATGAAGAGTCCCTTTTTTCTCTCTCCTTCATTGTACCAGATTGGCTCTAATCCATTCGCCAAGAATGGCTACACAATCCCAAAATTTCGCATCTGATACAACAATTGCTGTTCAATTCTCCAATTTCCCCAGGGTACTCTTGTCTCCATGACGAGCTTCGATACAAAAGTCATTTTTATTTAAGTAAACAGTCAAAACTTAAATCCACGGTACTTTCTGAGATTCATGCTACACCCACAGCTGTGCACTCTGGGTTTACCAAAGCCTATGATAGGGAAAAACATTCTTTTTTTTGGGATGGTATGAAACAGGACGTTCATAATTTTGGGGTTGAATTTGATTTGTGTCAACGCAACAAGGGAAAAACTGTGAAATCTCCCAGCACACTACAACCACTTCCGATTCCACCTGCTATTTGGCAAGATATCTCTATGGATTTTATTGTAGGCTTACCTAAATCGGGCAATAAATCAGTCATCACGGTGGTAGTTGATCGTCTTTCCAAGTATGCTCATTTATGTTCTCTTCAACACCCATTTACAGCATCCATTGTGAATCAACTTTTCATGGATCAGGTCTTCAAGCTTCATGGCATGCCACATTCTATTGTTTATGATCGCGACCCAACTTTCACCAGCAATTTTTGGCAGGAAATTTTCAAGCTACAAGGCACCCAATTTCATCTCAACATAGTTTATCATCCCCAGATTGATGGTCAAACTGAAGTTTTCAACAAGTGTTTGGAAACATATTTGAGGCGTTTTGCCTCAGAAAATAAAAATCAGTGGGATCAATGGTTACCACTAGTTGAATGGTGGTACAAAACTTCATACCATACAACTACCCACATGACTCCTTTTGAAGCGGTATATGGACAAAATCCACCTTCATTTCTCTAATATTTTCTAGGTTTCTCGAAGGTCCAGGTGGTTGACCAAACCCTTATAGTTCGAGAGGCTATTCTTCGTACCCTCAAAGAGAATTTGGTCATGTCCTAGAATTGCATGAAGCAACAATCATATCAAGGTCGCTCTAAACGTCAATTTGCAGAAGGGGATCAGGTGTTTCTTCGACTAAAACCTTACAAGAAAAATTCCCTCAAGTCTGACCATTGTCAGAAATTTGCATCCAAATTTTATGGTTCTTATACCATTCTCAAGTGTGTGGGACAGGTGGCCTATCGGTTAGATTTTCCTAGTCATTCTAATCTACATCTTGTTTTTCATGTTTCCTTCTTAAATAAGGTGATTGGAACTAAGTGCCAAACTCAAACCAACTTTCCCGAGTTGGACAAAGAAGGCTCCATTTGGCTACAACCACAAGCTATTTTGGACCAGCGTGAACGTTTCCTACATCAATGAACCATCAAGGAAGTGTTAGTCCAATGGAAAGATACAACCCCAACTGATGCCACTTGGGAACCAACTACCATTCTGCAACAATTTCCACATCTCAAGCCATGAGGACAAGGTCGTTTTTAAGGGGGAGGAAATGTTAGGGACCTAACCCCTCACATAGGTTGAATAATATATTCTGATGTAATAAAGGTCAATATTAATAAGTCCTAGAAATAAGGAAGAATAAGTTGAATGTAAGAAGACCTAATAGAAGCTTCCACTTCTAGAAGGATCTTCGTCTAGATGGTTCTTTTGTTAGACATATTTATTATAAATAGTAGTCGAGGGTATGAGAACTTTTGACTTGAATATTATTGTAATAGAGCTCTTCTCTGCTGGAGGTTTCCCCCTCGAAGAGGCAAGTGAATGTTTCAGTCAGTAATCAAAGTGCTCTTTCTGGTGTTATTCTGGTCTCATTTTTGTATTATTGTGGTGTTGTTCTGGTTATATTGTTGTTCATCTGTCGTTTCTATCATTTTATTTTTCTTCTTCATAATTTTTATATATGGAATATCACAAGTATGACTGCAATTAGGGAGAAAAGGGGAATCCAATGGGGTAGGTCCCAAATAAGTGTGTTGGTTATACTCCGACCTGAATAATATTGCAGTGACAAAATGCCAAATGCTTAACATGAAGAAATGTGTAGTATTTTTGCAACTAGAATTCAAAAGGAACAGTTACACGAAAATAGATCTTGTATGTTATGTTTTTGTTTCTGACCCAAGGGTTAGGGTATTCATGGTTTCTAAAGACAAGGGTTTTCCCTGTGCTATCGCTCTCTAATATATGTGTGTGTTCCAACAGTAGTACTCAACCCAATATCTTAGGGAACCAACTAAAGAGCCTAGAACATTCCCTTATCTGTACTACTTGACTACCCAGGTACTAGAGAGTATCTTTATGAGTGTTTTTCTCAGTGGCACTATAACAGTCAGGTAGTCGATCGTTTTATCTACAGAGGGCTTCAGGAGATCTAGGATGATCCGTATACATGTATTTTCTGATGCGCTACCACTTGAAGGGGTACCAAAAGGAGTTACAAGGGTGGCCAACATATTTTCACTTGAGTACCTCTTATATTTCCTACATGTATTACTCCCCGACCATGATTTTATGCGCGTAACAACAAATCATTGTAGCTTTAAGATGTCGAAGTGCGTCTCTACCCTGAAAAAAATTAACCCACAATTTTTTGTCGAGGAAAGTGATCTGATACCACTTGTAAGTTACTAGATCTATTATATTATCAGAATAGAGAAATAATGCTGAGAATAATACCAAGATAGCAAGAGAATACAGAAATATTGCAAAGATAACAACAAAGAAACAAATTATATGGAACCACAACACCATAATTATACCTTTATTGATAGAAAACAATGTTCACTTGCCTTTTTGAGGGGGAAACCTCCAGTAGAGCAGAGCTCTAATATAATAATTTTCCAAGAAAAAACTTCTCATACCCTCTATTCTTATTTATACTAAATCTATCTATTCAAAAGAACAATCTAGAGGAAGATCCTTCTAGAAGCGGAAGCTTCTATCATGTCTTCTTACAATTGAATTATTTCTCCTTATTGCTAGGCCTTATTAATATTGACCTTTATTACATGGAAATGTATTATTCTACCCACTTTAGGGGTTAGGTAGGTTAGGTCCCTAACAGAGACAAAGAGAGTGGGTAGAGAGAGAGTGAGAGGAAGGCGGGGGAGAAAGTGGGGAGGGGTAGATGTATGAGAGAGAGAGAAGAGAGATAGTGAGAGGGAGGGGGAGAGAGAGAGGGAGGCGGGGGTGGAAAGAGAGTGAGACTGATTTTAAGAGGAAGGGGGGAGATAGAGGGAAGGGAGAGTAGAGAGATATAAAGAGAGAAATGGGGGGAAGGTAGAGGAGAGAGATAAATAGGTCGTAGATGTAGGAGAGAAAGAGAGGAGAGATAGTTGGATGGAGGGGGAGAGATAGAGGGAGGAGGTGGGGTAGAGAGATAATGTGTG
>ML812631.1:0-11425 GCA_009831015.1 Picea engelmannii
GTGAAGCCATATGGCTTCGTAAGTTGTTGACTAGTCTATTCAACCTAGAGATAGAAGCAACCATGATCCTATGTGATAACCAGAACTGCATAAAGTTGACAGAGAATCTTAGACATAAAACCTTTCACAATGAATAATTAATAATTTTTTTTTTTTAATATAAAATCATTTTATACATAAAACTTATCACATAAATAACAAATAATTTTAATTTTATATAAAAATTTTTTATCGACACTAATGTTCTAAATAGTCCTCAAAAGATCTTAGACATAAAACCTCTCAGAATGAATAGCAGATAATTTTATTTTTTTAATATAATGTCCTAAATAGCCCTCAAAAGATCTTAGACATAAAACCTCTCAAAATGAAAAGCAAATAATTTATTTTTTTTAAAATAAAATCATTTTATGCATAAAACCTATCACGTAAATAACAAATAATTTTAATTTATATTTTTTTAATATAAAGTCTTTTCATTAGATTTATTTATTCATAAATGCCTTCTATATTTTTAATTTTATATTTTTTTAATATAAATTTTTTTCATTAAATTTATTTATTCATAAATCTCTTTTATATTTATATTTTTTTCCAAATTTGAAAAAAACGCACATCTTAACCAATTTGTATTATTTGAAAATGCAATTTGTGTATGTAAAAAGCCACATCATTTGAAATAATTCGAAGACATTTTATAAGGTTACAGATTTTGAGTCTTGCTATATAGCTTTAAACTCCAAACTTTATTAGTTGAAGTTACACAGAATTGTAATCAACAATCTATAAACAATGTAATCTCTTACTTCAAGAAGAAGTTAGCCCAATGTCTAGTCTAAAAGGGATGGTTACAACCCATTACTTTAGATCCATACATTGAACCTCAATAGTAAAACCCTCTACACTTTAACCTCATGCTTAGATGATCATACTTTTTTATGTACATTATTTCATCTCTTTAGAATTATTCAAATTTGATTAGATATATAAAACTCATAAACTCAACAAAAGCATTTATTTCACACATGTTATTCAAATTTCATTACGTTTCTAAATTCTAAAATAGAAAATAAGCATTCTACTATAAATCTTCAAACAAAATACAATTTCAATTGTGAAAGGTTACAAGTATGACATTAAATTAATTACCAAGTTGCACAAAGAAAACAATCATGATAATAATGAAGGGTACTTACATAAAGATTAGTCGTCATATTTTATTGCACTTGCATTTGTTGGATAATTAGTCGTCATTGATGTTGTTCAATAGTTGGTTGTCATTGATGTCAACAATAATGGTTGTCATTGATGTAAACAGATGTGATGGGTGCATTTGAAGAAGTCTCCAAAGTGTCCCCTTATGGTGTAGCTCTAAGCATGGCTTTCATAGGAAGATGCTTTGAAGAAGTCTACAACAAGCCCTATAGGTGTGGTCACAAATCCCAAAGTTGTTTGAGGAATAAGGGAATGAAGGAGAGTGTAAATGCAGGTAACACACTCATAGATGGATAGTCCTCGTCATATCATTTCCAATGGTAGGTGGTACGTCACGTAGTTCCTCATGGTTGAGGAGTTATGAGGTCATGAAGTTGGAAGGCCTGAAGAATGGTTAAGAAGCCCTTTAACAATTACAAGTCATTGACTAAAGGGTAAAGTGGTTGTAACAAGAAGTCCTTAAGTTAAGGGGAGAAGCTACTTTGAAAAAGTATAAACACACATTGAGAACCTCTCATTTTCATGATTCAATCTTGTGATCTAGTACAAATGTGGTACAAATTTCAGAGGGAAAATGAAGTGAAGAAGGATGAAATCTCAAGGGAAGATGAAATCTTGTGATGATGTGTTCTAAGGTATGTTTTTAAAAGGTCAGCTTACCATTTTCACTATAAATATTTTCTAGAATGATTCAGATAGTGAAAATTGGAGGTCGTTGCGAAGACACATCAAGGTACCCATGGTAATGTTGAAATAATGTAACTGCAAAGAGTATTCTAATTATTATTGATGTATTGTTCATTAGATCAATCCCCTTTTGTAGATTGATCATGTTGGGTATTGTAATTGACCAAATCCCCTTTTGCGGAGTGGTCAAACCCTAATTGTAATGGGCTAAATGAAAAGTCGGCCCGAGAATATATTAAAGTGGTTATAACCACCCAGAATATATGAAAAGTGGTTATAACCACCGAGACTGAGAAGTCGACCCTGCCAGTGAAAAGACACCTCACTCTAGCGCCTGCCAGATTGTATAAATAAGAGAGGCTAGCGCCTCATTTGGACACACACTCACTTGTTCATCAGAGCGCAAGTCTTGAGTTGTAGTTGGAGAAGAAGAGAGAGAGAGAGGCACACTACTTGGGAGATGCCTTTCTGTCTTGTTTGATTTATTCTCTTGGTATTGTATTGGCTATCTATATTAAGGAAGTTTTTGCTGGGTTTTCTCCCSCATGAGGTTTTCCTAGGATAAATGTTGTGTCTMTTGTGATTGTGTATTTCTCAGTGATCYTATCTATGCTATKGKTATCTAGTGAATTGAAAAGAAACCTAATAATAACTTAAACCTTAACATGGTTTAAGAGCTAAACTGAAGAGAGMATCTTTCACAAGAAGAAGAAAAATGTCACTGTTGTCGTACATGCAAATTATGGCTTTTTATTGAAGAATATTTTCAGCCTCAAAACCATCTAGAAAAGTGTTCCCTAACCCAAGGAGTTCTTTGGCACCTTCAGCGCACCTTTTCAGTGGGTAGATCTCCTGGAAAGTGAAACCCTAGTTTTCACCGGTACCAGAAAACTAGAAGTACCAGAAGTACCAGAAAACCAGAAGCACCAGTCCAAAAATCATCTGGTCACATTTGAGGGGGTAAAAGTTGGATTTTCAGAAATCTGACTACACCAGCTTACTCGCCTCAGCTCAACGCATCTATCCCTTGGATCCGAATTTCAAAATTTGAAGTTTGAAAAATTAGGGTTTCCTCATAAAACCCTAAGTCGCAGTTGCAATTGCAGTCTCAGAACCAATTGCAGTATCAATTGCAGTTGCAGTACTAGTTGAAGTATCAGCCATAGTACTAGTTGCAGTCACCCTTGAAGTTTTTTTAAGATTTCGTGATCATTATCGCTGCTACCAGATGGTGCCACTACCCACAAATGCTATCAAAGGTATGTACTCACATTTGTTTAAATTGTTAAGTGTTAAAGGGCATTTGAAGGAGAAGAGATCTCTTGCAATCCATCCAGAAGGATCTCAAGATCCAACAAATTCAAAAGAATAATGCAACTCAGGTTTGATTATTCTGATATACATCTAGTTGTTATGACAATGTTGCATGTTGAATCTATGACCACCATACTAACCTTTGGTCAAAATATTAGATGGATTAAAGTAGAGATCATAGAGCTTATTCTCTAACCCAAAGTTCTGTCAAGATAGCATATTGTGCTAGTACATAATACATGTTGAAGAAAACACTTGTCATCTTGAGTGAAGAAGACTTGGAAGAAAAGCAACACGCTCATTCTTGAGAACAAAACTCTAGGTTCTAGGTTTGAATGATTAAGTTGCTAAGATTCAAAACGTGCAAGTGTCAAGAAAACACTATAGTGCTTGGTAGCATGTGAGCATATCGAGATAAATTATTAATGTATTTATTTGCATGATACAACTAACATCTTGTCTTGGAGAAACCTCTTGTGTTTGTTCCAGGTTTCCATGGAGGAATGTTTTATCACAACACTATAAGTGACCTCATTCTGTATTGTATTTATTACTTTTGATCTTTTCTTCAGACAGGTCACAAGTGAAAGATCTAAAGGAGCCACTGTGACAATTGTTTGTGCTATTTATTTATCCACTATTATCAAAAGAGTATTATTCCTGCTTGTTGTTTTGTTGACCTTGTTTCAGGTCACAGGTGATAATTCTGAGGAAGTTATAGTGAAGGTTGCTGAAGGAAATATATTATATGAGACATGAAGCAGACTATGTACATGACCATATACACTCATGTAACAAAGAAGATGAAGACGAAGCTATCTCTTGATATTCAGAGTATCACATATGAAGAATTATTAAAAGGAGCAGAAGGCTCCAAAGATGACCGAACATTAGAACGGGAAGAAAATCTCGTTTGAAGCATGAATTTGTATTTAGACTTGGTATTCAAACACCAATTATACCATGTAAGAGATAATGAAGTCCTTGTAGACTAAAAAGAAATCGAGAGTAATCCGGATCTCATAAAGGATCAGATGAAGAGACAACTTACAGGACTGGGAGATAGATGTTGTGAGAAGACTAGATCATAGCTTCAGAAACTTCTAGGAGATATGAAATCTCCTGGGAAGATTACCTTGTTTCAGTAACAGAGAAGAAAGCTAGTCAGAAAGACTAGGATATGGATTCTTCCGTGAGACTAGAAGATAAGTCAGTATTGACTTCCAATATTGATCTATACAGATCAAGCATGTTACAAATGTACAAATCTTGATGTGTGTCCAGAGGATTCTCCTAGCAAGAGGGAGAAGACTATGATGAGACACTTACTCCAACAATTGAAGAAATAGTTCCAATATTTATTAAGACAACTAGAACAACCATGATTCATATATAATATGAGATGCAGGGGGAGCAATCCCCATATTTAAAATTGAGTGGAAGTTGGTGCATTACATTAGTCGAGACATGGAGACATGACTATGATGAAAGATAGTGTTACCTCCATGAAAGAAGAAGAGCTATCTTCAGTATCATTTATTGAGCCACCCTCAGGTTCATATGAAGTTGTTGCCGTTATAGAAGAAGAGGAGTTACTCTCATATTTTAGCAGCCACAGTGAGGATGAAGCAATCATTCTCATTCGTAGAGAAGGTGCAGGTATAGAGTCCTAGTTCTAGAAGGAACAATTGCAGAGAGAGTAGAGGACATACTCCCAGAAAGTGAGACAGATAAGTTCTTTGCAGAAAGCACATAGAGTGAGCACATGATTGTGCATATTGAGTTGCAGCTGAGCAAGTGTACCAGATTGGTACAATGTAATGAGAAAAATTGATTTGAATATTGAAGATAGAAAGACTCATGTCTTCTAGTTCAGGATGGATTTGTACGTGTTGAAGAAAGATTCTAGATCTTGATATTGCAGAGGATAGACAGTTTTCTGACGAGCTTGGGCTTTACCAAGAGTAAAGTTGATTCTGACCTCTACTTCAAGGTTATGAATGATGAGCCGATGATATTGCTGCTATAAGTGGATGACTTATTCTTAACTGGAGAAAAAAAACTCATCATTGAATGTAAGAATAAGCTCGCTTCAAAATTTGAGATGAAAGACCTTGGCCTAATGCATTATTTATTAGGTCTTGAGGTATGGCAGAGCCCATAGAGAATATTCCTTAACCAAGGGAAGTATGGAGTTGAAATCCTGAAGAGATTTGATATGTTGGAGTGCAAGTCCATGAATACATCCATGGAAATGAAGTTGAAGATTTTGGTTGACACTTCGTCAGAATTGATTGATTCCACGCTGTATAGACAGATCATTGGATCGTTGATGTATCTGACGAGCACTAGACCAGATACCTATTTTTCCGTGAACACTTTGAGTCAGCTTCTGGTAGAACCCAAACATGTTCACCTAGTTGTTGCAAAACATGTGATGAGGTACCTTAAGGGTACATTAGATTATGATCTCAGTTATGATGGAGATCATAATTTCACACTGAGTGGGTGCACTGATTCAGATTGGGCTGGAAGTGTCTCTGACAGGAAGAGCACTTCAGGATGTTGTCTCAGTTTGGGATCAAACATGATCTCATGGCAGAGTAAGCAACAATCAAGCTTTTCTCTTAGTACAGTGGAAGCAGAATACATTGCTGCGTGTTCTGCTAGTTGTGAAGCCATATGGCTTCGTAAGTTGTTGAATGGTCTATTCGACCTAGAGATGGAAGCAACTACGATCCTATGTGATAACCAGAGCTTCATAAAGTTGACATAGAATCTTAGACATAAAACCTCTGACAATGAATAGCAAATAATTTTATTTTTTTAATATAAAATCATTTAATGCATAGAACCTATCACTTAAATAACAAATAATTTTAATTTTATATTTTTTTAATATAAAGTCTTTTCATTATATTTATTTATTCATAAATTCCTTCTATATTTTTAATTTAATATTTTTTTAATATAAAGTCTTTTCATTAAATTTGTTTATTCATAAATTTCTTTCGTATTTATATTTTTTTCCAAATTTGGAAAAAACACACATCTTAACCAATTTATATTGTTTGAAAATGCAAAAACACACATCTTAACCAATTTATATTGTTTGAAAATGCAATTTGTGTATGTAAAAAGCCACATCATTTGAAATAATTAGAAGACATTTTATAAGGTTACATATTTCCAGTTTTGATATATAGCTTTAAACTCCAAACTTTATTAGTTGAAGTTAGATAGAATTGTAATCAACCATCTATAAGCAATGCAATCTCTTACTTCAAGAAGAAGTTAGCCCAAACTCTAGTCTAAAAAGGATGGTTACAACCCATTACTTTAGATCCATACATTGAACCTCAATACTAAAACCCTCTACACTTTAACCTCATGCTTAGATGATCATACTTTTTTATGTACATTATTTTATCTCTTTAGAATTATTCAAATTTTGTTAGATATATAAAATTCATAAACTCAACAAAAGCATTTATATCACACATTTTATTCAAATTTCATTACATTTCTAAATTCTAAAATAGAAAATAAGCATTCTACTATAAATCTTCAAACAAAATACAATTTCAATTGTGAAAGGTTACAAGTATGACATTAAATCAATTACCAAGTTACATAAAGAAAACAAACATGATAACAATGAAGGGGACTTATATAGAGATCAATTGTCATATTTTATTGCACTTGCATTTGTTGGATAATTGGCTGTCATTGATGTTGTTCGATAGTTGGTTGTCATTGATGTCAACAATAGTGGTTGTCATTGATGTGAACATATATGATGAGTGCATTTGAAGAAGTCTCCAAAGTGGTCCCCTTATGGCGTAGCTCTAAGCATGGCTTTCACATGAAGACGTTTTGAAGAAGTCTACAACAAGCCCCAGAGGTGTGGTCACAAAGCCCGAAGTTGTTGAGGAATAAGAGAATGAAGGATAGTGTAAATGCAAGTGACACACTCATATTTGGATAGTCCTCATCATATCATTTCCAACGGTAGGTGGTACGTCACGTAGCTCCTCACGGTTGAAGAGTTATGAGGTCATGAAGTTGGAAGTCCTAAGGAATGGTTAAGAAGCCCTTAAACAATTACAAGTCATTAACTAAAGGGTAAAGTGGTTGCAACAAGAAGTCCTTAAGTTAAGGGGAGAAGTTACTTTGAAAAAGTATAAACACACATTGAGAACCTCTCATTTTCATCATTCAATCTTGTGATCTAGCACAAATGTGGTACAAATTTCTAAGGGAAAATGAAGTGAAGAAGGATGAAATTTCAAGGGAAGATGAATTCTTGTGATGATGTGTTCTAAGGTACGTTTTAAAAAGGTCATCTTACCATTTTCACTATAATTCTTTTCTAGAATGATTCAGATAGTGAAAATTGGAGGTCGTTGCGAAGACACATCAAGGTACCCATAGTAATGTTGAAATAATGTAACTGAAAAGAGTATTCTAATTATTATTGATGTATTATTCATTAGATCAATCCCCTTTTGCGGATTGGTCAAACCCTAATTGTAATGGGCTAAATGAAAAGTCGGCCCCATAATATATTAAAGTGGTTATAACCACCCATAATATATTAAAAGTGGTTATAACCACCCAGTTTGAGAAGTCGGCCTTGCCAGTGAAAAGACACCTCACTCCAGCGCTCGCCAGATTGTATAAATAAGAGAGGCTAGTGCCTCATTTGGACACACAGTCACTTGTTCATCAGAGCGCAAGTCTAGATCTGCAGTTGGAGAAGAAGAGAGAGAGAGAGGCGCACTACTTGGGAGAGGACTTTTTGTCTTATTTGATTTATTCTCTTCGCATTGTATTGGATATCTATATTAAGGAAGTTTTTGTTGGGTTTTCTCCCCCATGAAGGTTTCCCAGGATAAATGATGTGTCACTTGTGATTGTGTATTTCTCAGTGATCCTATCTATGCTATGGTTATATAGTGAATTGAAAAGAAACCTAATAATAGCTTAAACCTTAACATGGTTTCAGAGCTAAACTGAAGAGAGCATCTTTCACAAGAAGAAGAAAAACGTCACTGTTGTCGTACATGCAAATTAGGGATTTTTATTGAAGAAGAGTTTCAGCCTCAAAACCATCTAGAAAAGTTCTCCCTAACCCAAGGAGTTCTTTGGCACCTTCATCACACCTTTTCAGTGGGTAGATCTCCCAGAAAGTGAAACCCTAGTTTTCACCGGTACTAGAAAACCAAAAAACCAAAAGTACCAGAAGTACCAGAAGCATTAGTCCCGAAATCCGCTAGTCAAGTTTGAGGGGGTAAAAGTTGGATTTTCAGAAATCAGACTGCACTAGCTTACTCGCCTCAACTCAACGCATATATCCCCTTGATCAGAATTTCAAAATTTGAAGTTTGAAAAATTAGGGTTTCCTCCTAAAACCCTAAGTTGCAGTTACAGTTGTAGTCTCAAAACCAGTTCCAGTATCAATTGTAGTTTAAGTACTAGTTGAAGTATCAACCCTAGTACCAGTTGCAGTCACCCTTGAAGTTTTTTTAAGAGTTGGTGATCATTGTCACTGCTACCAGATGGTGCCACTACCTGCAAATGCTATCAGAGGTATGTACTCACATATGGTTAAATTGTTAAGCATTAAAGGGTATTATTAGGAGAAGGTATCTCTTGCCATAGATCCAGAAGGATCTCAAGATCCAACACATTGATAAGAATAATGCAACTCAGGTTTGATTATTTTGATATACATCTAGTTGTTATGACAGTGTTGCATGTTGAAGCTATGACCACCGTACTGACCTTTGGTCAAAATATTAGATGGATTAAAGTAGATATCATAGAGATTATTCTCTAACCCAAAGTTCTGTCAAGATAACATATTTTCCTAGTACAGAAGACAGGTTGAAGAAATCACTTATCATCTTGAGTGAAGGAGACTTGGAAAAAAGAAACACACTCATTCTTAAAAACAAAACTCCAGGTTCTAGGTTTGAATGATTAAGTTGCTAAGATTCAAAACGTGCAAGTGTCAAGAAAACACTATTGTGCTTGGTAGAATGTGTGCATATTGAGATAAATTATTAATGTATTTATTTGCATGATACAACTAACATCTCCTCTAGGAGAAACCTCTTTTGTTAGTTCTAGGTTGCCATGGAGGAATGTTTGATCACAACACTATAAGAGTGTTGACCTCATTTTGTATTGTATTTCTTACTTTTGATCTTTGCTTCAGACACGTCACAAGTGAAATCTCTAAAGGAGCCACTGTGATGATTTTTTGTGCTATTGATTTATCTACTATTATCAAAAGAGTACTATTCCTACTTCTTGTTTTGTTGACCTTGTTTCAGGTCACAAGTGATAACTCTAAGGAAGCTATAGTGAAGGTTTCTCAAGGAAACATATTATATGAGACATGAAGCAGACTATGTACATGAGCATATACACTCATGTACCAAAGAAGATGAAGAAGAAGCTATCTCTTGAGATTCCAAGTATCTCATATGAAGATTGATTGAAAGGAGAAGAAGGCTCCAAATATGAGCAAACATTATAACGGGAAGAAAATATTGTTTGAAGCATGTATCTGTATTTAGACTTGGTATTCAAATACCAATTATACCTTGTAAGAGATAATGAAGTCCTTGTAGACTCAGAAGAAATCGAGAGTAAGCCTGATCTTAGAAAGGATCATATGAAGAGACAACTTACAGGACTGGGAGACATATGTCGTGAGAAGACTAGATCGTGGCTTTAGAAAATTCTAGGAGATATGAAATATCCTGGGAATATTCCCTTGTTTCAGTAACAGAGAAGAAATCTAGTCAGAAAGACTAGTATATGGATTCTTCCATGAGACTAGAAGATAAGTTAGTATTGACTTCCAGGATTGATCTATACAGATCAAACATGTTACAAATGTACAAAGCTTTTTGTGTTTCTAGAGGATTCTCCTATCAAGAGGGAGAAGACTATGATGAGACACTTACTCCAATAATTGAAGAAATAGTTCCAATATTTATGAAGACAACTAGAACAACCATGATTCATATATAATATGAGATGCAGGGGGAGCAATCCCCATATTTAAAATTGAGTGACAGTTGGTGCATTACATTAGTCGGGTCATGGAGACATGAATATGATGAAAGATAACGTTACCTCCATGAAAGAAGAAGAGCTATCTTCAGTATCAGTTATTGAGCCACCCTCACTTTCAGATGAAGTTGTTGTTGTTATAGAAGAAGAGGAGTTACTCTCATATTTTAGCAGCCATAGTGGGGATGAAGCAATAATTCTCAGTTGTAGAGCAGGTGCAGGTGCAGAGTCCCAGTTCCAGAAGGAATAGTTGCAGAGAGAGTAGATGACATACTCCCAGATAGTGAGACAGATAAGTGTTTTGCAGAAAGCACATAAAGTGAGCACATGATTGTGTAGATTGAGTTGCGGCTAAGAAAGTGTACCAGATTGGTACAATGTAATGAGAAAAATTGATTTGAAGATTGAAGATAGAAAGACTCATGTATGCCAGTTGAGGAAGGCTCTGTACATGTTGAAGCAAGCTCCTAGAGCTTGATATTACAGAGGATAGACAATTTTCTGACGAGCTTGGGCTTTACCAAGAGTAAAGTTGATTCTAACCTCTACTTCAAGGTTATGAATGATGAGCCAGTGATATTGATGTTGTAAGCGGATGACTTAATCTTAACTAGAGAAGAAAAACTCATCATCGAATGTAAGAAGAAGCTCTCTTTAGAATTTGAGATGAAAGACCTTGGCCTAAGGCATTATTTCTTAGGTCTTGAGGTATGGCAGAGACCAGAGAGAATCTTCCTTAACCAATGGAAGTATGCAGTTGAAATCTTGAAGAGATTTGATATGTTGGAGTGCAAGTCCATGAATACACCCATGGAAATGAAGCTGAAGCTTCTGGTCAACACTTCGTCAGAATTGATTGATGCCACGCTATATAGACAGATCATTGGATCATTGATGTATCTGACGAACACCAAACCCGATATCTATTTTTCCATGAACACTTTGAGTCAGTTTCTGGTAGAACCCAGACATGTTCACCTAGTTGCTACAAAACATGTGATGAGGTACCTTAAGGGTACATTAGATTATGATCTCAGTTATGACGGAGATGATAATTTCACATTGAGTGGGTACACTAATTCAGATTGAGATGGAAGTGTCTCTGACAGGAAGAGCACTT
>ML812631.1:17542-30990 GCA_009831015.1 Picea engelmannii
CCTCTTCAAATTTGATACCTTCAACCTGTGTGTATCCTTTACATACCAATCTAGATTTGTTCTTGGTAACATGTCAATCTTCATTCAATTTATTTCTGAAGACTCATTTTGTGCCAATCACATTCTTGTACCTTGGTCTTGGAACCAATTCCCAAGTGTCATTCTTGTCTATCTGATCCAATTCTTCATCCATGGCCTTTATCCAGAATTCATCCTTGTTGGCTTCTTCAACAAGCATAGGAATGTGAGGCATGTGATGTGCTACAACAAGCATATCAAGGGACACATAAGGTAAAAGTTGTTAAATTGCAATCTCTTATAAGATAATTTGAAACTCTTTGCATGAAAAACTCAGAGTTTATGCAATATTTTTTCACTAGAGTTGTGGAAATAGTGAATCAAATTAGATCTTAGAGATCAAAAAATTGTTGAAAAAAATTTAAGTTGCATTTGTGCAAAATTTGACGATATTGTTGTAATATTGGAGAATCTAGAAGGATTTAACTCAGTTTTCTATGAATGAGCTCATGAATCTCTTCAATCTCATGAGAAAAGGATGAATAGATCTATTGAAAATTATTTTGAGCAAGCTTTTTAAGCAAATTCCAATATTTCCAGAGATAGAAGTCATGAAGTTGAGAATTTTTCCCATGAGTAAGTTCTTAACACTCATGGACGAGGAAAGAAAATAGAGGAGACAGAGGTAGAGGAAGAGTTTTTAATGAAAATAACAAAAGAAGAGATAATGTCATAATGATAGAGGTAAAAATTTTGGAAAATCCCAAGTGTGATGTTTTTATTGTAAAATATTTGGCCATTATTAATGTAAATTTTGGTAAAAACAAAAGAAACAAGTTAATTTTTCAGAGGAAAAGGGAGATGTGTCCACTTTGTTTTTGGCTTGTGATTTAGCTAACAATGTTTCCAAGGAAGTATGGCTTTTGGAAAATGGGTGCAACAACCACATGACTAGAAACAAAGATAGCTTTGTCAAGATAGATGAATCTACGAAGTGTGAAGTATTCTTGGAAGATGACAAGCAAATGGAAGTTAAAGGTAAAGGAACAATTGCAGTAAAAACAAAGACAGGCCAAGTAAAACATAATAATGATGTCTTATAGGTTTTTGGTTTAGCACATAATTTGTTGAGTGTGGGGCAAATCATTGAAAAATGATATCTTTTTGTTTTTAAGAATAGTGAATTTATCATATATGATAAAGAAAATCATACTCAAATTATACCCAAAATTAATATGTTTCAAAATAGTTTTTCTTTCAATTTTTATTATGAAGCAAATAGAGCATTAAAAGTTGGTTATGAGGATGATCCTTGGCTATGGCATATGAGGTGTGAGGATGTAAATATAAGAGGCTTAAAGTTACTACATACTAAGAAAATGGTCAAAGGCTTGCCTCTTATTGATTGTATTGATCTTGATTTTGTGAAGGATGTGTTCTCAACAAACATCATAGAGGCTCATTTCCAATAGGAAAATCTTGAAGAAAAACAAAACCATTAGAACTAGTGCATTAAGATATATGTGGTCCCATGCAAAAATTGTCACTCAACAAAAATAAGTATTTTATTATTTTGGTGGATGATTTCATTAGAAGAACATGGGTTTATTTCATTAAAGAGAAATCCGATGTCCTTATTATTGTTCAACAATTTAAAGTTGTTATTGAGAAGTAAAGTTTTAAAGAAATTACATGCAGATAGAGGGGGATAATTTAATTCTAATGAGTTTGATGATTATAACAAAAGACTAACATATATAGGAAATTGCCAGTAGGTTATACTCCCCAACAAAATGGTGTGGCTGAACGAAAGAATCAGACAATTTTTTAGATGCCTAAGAGCATGTTGAAAGGAAAAAAATTTCCAAACATTTTTTGGGATGAAGTTGTAGCTACATTTGTTTATTGTCTTAATAGATGTCCAAAATGAAGTGTGCAAAATACGATTTTGTATGAGACATGGACTAGTAGAAAACCTGATGTTTCTCATTTGAAAGTCTTTGGTTGTATTTCTTATGCTCATGTTCCTGATGAAAAAAAGGAAAAAAATAGATGATAAAAGTGTGAAATGCAGTTTTGTTGGCTATTGCGAGGAGAAAAAAGCTTATAGATTGTATAATCCACAAACTGAAACATTGTTGGTAAGACATGATGTATTTTTTTTATGAAAAAGAAGAATGGAAGTGGAATCAAGGAGTGCAATTACAAAGTCCAAGAATTATAATATAGGAAGATGAATCTTATGTTTCTACAAATCCAATCAGTAATCAAAGTACTACTCAAAGTACATCCACTCCAATATCTTCTTCACCTTCAAGTCCAAGTCGTCCTCCAAGAAATGTAAAATCCTTTAATGAAATTTATGGATATTGTAACTTTGCTTTACTGTCTCGGATTGAAGAAAATCCAAGATTCTTTGAAGATGCATCAAAATAGGAAGCATGGTGCACAATAATGGATGAAGAGATTGTAGCAATTTAAAGGAATGAAACATGGGAGCTTGTTGATCCTCCTACTCAAAAAGAAGTCAATGGGGTAAAATGGGTGTACAAAACAAAGTATCCAACTGATGGGTCCATACAAAAGCACAAAGTAAGGTTGGTGGCAAAGGGGTTTGCTCAACAATCAAGTATAAACTATGATGAAACATATGTTCTTGTTGCAAAGATTGAATACAATAAGAACTGTTTTAGCCTTAGCAACACAATATAAATGGTTGGTTTATCATTTTGATGTGAAATTATCATTTGTGAATGGTGCTTTGAAAGAAAATGTCTATCTTCAATAACTCCACTGATATGAAGTTAAAGAAAATGAACATAAAGTTTACAAATTAAAGAAATCTCTTTACGGACTTAAACAAGCTCCAAGAGCATGGTGCTATAGAGCATGGTATAGCACAATAAATAAATATTTTCAGAAAAATGGATTTGATAGAAGTGAAAGTGAACCCACATTATATAAAAAGTGAAATGGTACAAATGATCTACTTATTGTTTTCTTATATGCAGATGACTTGATATATACAACCTCAAATATTTTGTTAGTGGAAGAGTTCATACAAGCTATGATAAGTGAATTTGAAATGAATGATTTGGATTTGATGTATTATTTTCTTGGCATAGAAGTGAGACAAATGAATGATGGTATTTTTATTTCACAAGAAAAAGATGATGTTGATATTCTTCACAAATGAAAATTGGAAAATGGTAAACTGTGAACACACTCATCAATACAAATGAAAAGTTTTCTATAGAAGATGGAGCAAAAAAGGTAGATGATAAATCTTATAGGAAATAATTTTGAGGTATGTCTCTAGAAGAAACAATTGTGGCATTTAGTGTACTTCAAGAGATAATTTTGGTTTGGTTGGTTATGTGATTGGGGGATGAATGTTTTGATGATAGAAAAAACAACCAATTGTTTCATTATCTTCTACAGAGAGAGAGTATATAACAATAGCATCAACAATATGTGAAACAATTTGGTTGAAGTGGTTGAAGAGAACCTAGACATATCTGAAACAAGAACAACAAGATGCCACAATTATTAATTGTGATAACATGTCTACAATTGCCATAAATAAAAGTCCATTGTTTCATAGTCATACTAAGCATATTGATATCAAATATCACTTCATAAGAGTGTTTCATAATCACACTAAACATTGATATCAAATATCACTTTATAAAAAATCATGTGGCAAAAGGAGAATTTGAATTAAAGTTTTGTTCACCAAAACAATACCAATAGAGAAGTTTCATTTCCATTATATGACAAAGATGTTTGGAATCACCTCATTAAACATTAGAAAAGTTTCATTTCCATTATATGACAAAGATGTTTGGAATCACCTCATTAAACATTAAGGGGAGTGTTGAACATAATGTTTGATTTCTATTATGGTAACTGAAAGCATATTATTACATTGCAATTTTTTATTAGATAGTTTGCAAGGGTTAGTGATGTTGAGGGGTAGTGAGTGTTTTGAACATCATTTAAGGTTATTCAGAATCATTCTCATATAATGAGAATGAGTTGCAGATGATTTTTAACAATTTTCATATTTATTCTGAAAGCTATAAATTAATGTATTAGTTCTTCAATAAAAGAAGGAAGAATCTCCAACATTGAGAGATCTTTAATACTGTATTTCAATCTTCATATTGTTTGTTGTGTTTTCTAACTATAATTTTCTCATCATAATTCTACCTACAGATTTCATTCCCAGATCATAATTCTAATACTGTATTTCAATCTTCATATTGTTTGTTGTGTTTTCTAACTATAATTTTCTCATCATAATTCTACAGATTTCATTCCCAGATCATAATTCTACCGAGTTCATTCCTTGAGGATGGAACCGTAATTCTACAGATTTGATTCCCAGATCGTAATTCTACAGATTTGATTCCCAGATCATAATTCTACCGATTTCATTCCCAGATCAGGATGGGACTGTCAAAGTTACTGCAATCTGGTCATTTTATCAGACATTTCTATACGACGAGCCAAACCGTAATGCCTATCTCTCTCTCTCTATGCCATTCACATAATTATGATATTCACATTAGATTTATGCAATACAAGGCCTTTTATAAGAGGGTTATGAGAGCACAATTGCTTTTAGATTCATGAGAGAAACCTTGACTGAACATTTGAATTCTTCTTTTTACATTTGTAACCATGAAGACTCATGATTGAAGGCCCTGTATACTACAAAACTTACAACTGCAATACCGGCTCCTATATCCCCGTGGAAGATTTTTGAATATACATTTACAACTATGATCCCAGGTATACCATCGACACGAATATCTCGACCAAATTTTGAGAATATCTCAAACAAATTCACAACCCAAACTGCTTATTATGATCAGAATTTTGATGGGAGAAATCAAATCCCTGCCCATGCTTTAAACTTGTCATTACTACAGCGTAAGACTCATTCTCACTGATGAAAGACCATGAACACTCACTATAAAAGAGAGAGATCGATCGAGACGCTCTCCGTCGACATGCAGATTCTCCAGCTAATTACTGTTTGACCTAAAAGACTCTCGCCCGTGTTACAAACTTCCAGAAAGGATTGATCGTCTATGCTCTCATGGCGGTAAGATTTGCAGACAAAGTAAAACACGCTCTGCGTCAACAACCCCATCAAGTTAACAAAACACAGCAACCCAACAAGGACTGTCCCATACACTGCCCTCGCCGCTGTGCCCACGCCATTGCCACGCCCATCGACCACTGCATACCAAAATAATCCTCCAATACCTAACCTAAATATCATGTAAAACAGAACGAGCGCCAAGGCTGTGATCCGCTTTCCTTTGATGATATTCTGGCTCTTCCTCACGGCTTCCAGGCCGTAATATTCGTCCTCCAACACGGATATAACGCTGGCGAGCTTCCACACCGCGCTTATATACACATCGGCGCATATGAAAATTAGGATTATAAGAAGTGAACTGAAAACAAAGACCCCCGAGTTCAATCTATAACCCGCTCCCACGGAGAAGAATGTGAGCAGAAAGAGGGCCAATCCGGCGGCATTGTAAATGGCCATGAGAATCATGATATCCCAGAGGTAAGTTATCATGAGGCGATCCCAGACCCTGGGAACTATTCTCATAACTCTCGCGAATGACAGATTCTTGGGCTTGGCGGTGTAGATGGAAGCCACCGTGTACACCATTGCCGCCGTCGATAAGATCCGGAAAGCATAAATAAACACTAGTGCCGCCGCTATGAACACGATAAGTTCCGTGGATCCCAACGTCAATTCTCGCAGAGTCCTCTCTCTGGCGGGGCTGCTGACCCCCATTTGAGAATACAATATAACTTCGTGACAAGCTATTTTACGGAACAGAGGTTCGGAGATGAAGGTGTGCCCCAGCGTTGCAAAAGAAAGGGGGAAAAGCAGGTCGAGGGTTATGCYCCCCAGCAGTTTAGTGCATGAGGAGCGGAAGAGGATGTTGAAGGCCTCTCTCAYGATTCCGAAGGCGCCGAGAAACTGGAACTCCTCTGCCACTTTCTCCATGGCTTCTTTTCTTTCCTCTGCTGAATTTGCTGTGCCTGTTGTGARTTGTGAGGTTTACCGCTGCCATACACAATGTATTAAAAATGTAAGATTGMAAGCTTGGTTAAGCTTGTTCCGGAATGCATGGGGATTCCCGTCCAGCGCAGTACAGCCATTGCTTTCTTTKACCCGAYGASGGTGTAAGTGTTTCAGGCCTTGGCGTTTGTTATATTAGTTTAATCTTMATAAAAATGGCATCTGCAACCTGTGCGTTCGGCTGCTTCTGATGACTCTSTTAGTTTATTGCCATGATCAGGAATCAAAATATAAGCGTTMYCAACTCTTCACAAATTCATAGGCTTAAAGTATTCCGTTCACAGGACTTTTCGTCGTTTCGTTTATTATATAAATTACTTGTTTAAAGATTTTTCYGGGAAAKGATAGGCTGACATCTTTTAAAAAAAATAATTAAGARCAGAGAACAAACTATCTRGTGCAGGAGAAACCTACTAATTAAYTAATGGCAAATAACAGAWTATCTGGTACAAGAAAAAACYATRYWATTWATTTATTTTTTATGTTGATATGAAAAAAAGTTGAATATAAATTTGTACCCGGAAAGGCCTACACCTATTGAWAATSGGCAGATTTAATAGGGGTTTAGTGCTTAATAAGTTTTCTATGWACAGGATTAAATATGGCTGGAATATTCTTAGTAGTCACACAAAATAAATGGCTGTGATTTCRATCATTAACTTTCTAGCGATTATAAAGACATCCGTTTAKGTGTTTACTTTTTTATATTTACCYAATTATATTTAAAAATTACTWTGRTAACTAASTAATTGCCACTTAAGTGATTAACAAAAATTAAAATATTAACACCAAATAAATGAGGCTCAACTATTYRTTTGTTAATCAATAATAAAATTTAATATATTCTTTTAAGGATTATTTTCATCTTATCAACCTTTAGGCGTTGATCAACCACAATTATGTGACTGTGCTAGTYTWTWAAAKCAATAACATGTACATGATATYTAACTACTACTTTTAACCATTCAATTAAATATTAATGTGGTAAATATAAGCTTMTGTAGTTGASATCTAATTAATGGGGGCGCATATAYATATATGTTGWGATTTAATTAATATTTATTATTATTAATATATRAAMAATTATATAAAATAAATTTGAGAYATAACTTWATWATWATATTATAATATAWMATTATATTTTATATARGTTAACACCTAKRTYAWRYTAATCMTACYAACATATATGGTRTATTATATTGAGATAMYTMMTTKTTATTATTRTKGKAWWAKARAYTMTYMTATAAATATATTTCACATAMMSTATTYMMCTYTATTATTATATTATAATATAACATTATRTTTTATATAAGTTAAAACATATATTATATTAATCCAACCAATKGTATATTATATTGAGATAATTAATWTTTATTATTATTGTMATATAATTATTATATAAATATATTTCACATAAAACTTAATTATTATAGTATTTTATTATTATATTATAAAATTTAAGACAATAATAATAAATAAAATTTAATTATAATTATTGTTAYATTTTATAWAATTTAAGAGAYATATTATATTTATATAAAACATTTAAATAACTTCATATAAATTAATTTTTAATATTATAATATTAATATATTGTAATAATATAATGGCCCAGTTGGTCTAAGACGGGAGATTRAGGTTCTGGTMCTAAAGGGAGATTAAGGTTCAAATCCCACTCTCAACATTCTCYTCCAGTTCGGTCCCACTCTCACCATTCTTCTTCATCATCAATTTAAAATTATTATATTATTTTCACYTATATTGATGTTAGATKAACATTAAGATRTTATATTCAATTATATAAGTTATTATAAATATTAWTGTAATTTAATATAATATAATATTTATWATATTATATTATATTTTYTTATTTTAAAGTTACATTAYTTTAATATTATTAATGTTTTATTGTGATGTTASATTATATTAAAAGTTATACAAAGATAATGATRATGATGATTAAYGTCCCTATCTGGCCTTAAGAGGGTAAGGGATTACTTGCAATTYTTTAGAATGYTGTTTTTCTGCTCCAAAAACGTTAAGAGAATCTTTCCAAGATCAYCATAGTTTTGTTGAGTTAAAAGGGCCTTAAGAGARTAAGGGATTACTTGYAATTCTTTAGAATGTTGTTTTTSTGCTCCAAAAACGTTAAGAGAATCTTTCCAAGATCATCATAGTTTTGTTGAGTTAAAAGKTTCGGAAGGTTGGTAGTGTGACAAATATTTTTAAATTGAGATCTAATTTGGGYATAGGCYGGAGAATCTAAGAGAAAGTGTTTTTCATATTCAACCTTCTTAGTGTCACAAAGGTGACACACTCTTTCATCCCTTGGTKTTTTAGGAATTGACCAAGGTCCAATTTCATTATGGAGCTAGTGAGAGTTTGTTCTTATCTTAGCAATGCCTATTTTTTTCTTTACCTTGTCAAAACARAGAGATAATTTTGATCTTCTAGGTTAGGATTGATTGCATCCTTATAATACCTTAATTTTATTTTTCCCTCTAAATCTTTATCACACCACAAWTTTTCCTTAAATTTTGATTTAATGATATTCTTAATAGTATCYGTATTCTACAAAATGKTGTATTCCATGATTCCTCMATGGATTAGCCAAGATTGGGCATCTTTATGCCATCCTYGCTTGAGTTGAAGGTGGTTACRACTAGAATTTGAAGCAATTTTAGGAAGCCTCTTATCTTCCATGGTGTTTAACTTGTTCTTATACATTAGTTATCTAGTCATAGTCRTGCTCTCAATGGGGAAAGGCTTGCCTCTAAGAGGATTATGGGATAGGGTGTATTTCCTTTAATTTTGAGATTATAGCTTATAAAATTATTTTGGATTTKCTCTATCTTTYTCCRAGATTCATGAGAGATATTGCATCYWMATAATTCACATCCATATAGAATARCAAGCRTAACAAKAATCTCAAAAAGGAGTTTCTTCTTATCCCATATCYAAAGATCGAYTGATTTGCAATTGTTTTCAAGTCCATAATAAAGTTTCCATCCCCCAATAATCCTTTTCTCAATGCTATAATTCCAGTTGAGCTTGTGGTGAATATCRATTCCAAGATATTTGTATGAAGTCACTTCATCCAARTTTTTGTTGTCATATACGAAGGTATCRTAAGTGATCTTATTCGATTTAATGAACATGACCTTAGTCTTGTCAGTATTAACAKTCATGCCCATATTGGAGAAAAAATCCTTGAGGATTCTTAGTTTATTTTCAAGATCGTGAGGACTCTTCACCATAAGAACGATATCATCAACATAAGAAKAAKATTGATGAGAGTAGAGCCGACACAACCTGCTTCTTCCRAGTAATCTTCTAACRTGTCAAYGTATATCCCAAAAAGGGTAGGGGACAAGGGATAACATTGCTTGACTCCAATATTGYAGTAAATATTTTTCARCCAACCCTCARTGTTCTTAAAATTGGAAATAACATTCTCAAACAACCTTATTCCAACAACCCTCAACTCGAAAGGAAATKTTGTCTCTTCCAACCTATCCCAAAGRTTTCTCCTAGGAACYRTGTCAAAATCTTTTCTAAAGTCAACAAAATAACAAAAAATATTGGTTTTATTATTGYGAAACTCCTCTGTAGTGATCMTAAAGGTAAAAATATGGTCCACAATTGAATGATATCTCCTAAAAYTRGCCTRGCCTTTAGCTCTTTTACTATGGMTTTCTATCCAAAGGATAATMTTCWTTTCCAAAATAATTCCATAAGCTTGTCTAAAATCGGGGTAATCATAATGTTCATATAATTAGAGGGAATGTCACTATCCAAATTTTTGAAAATAGGAACAATGAGGATTTACGTCCAAGGTTTAGGGAAKCCTTGCTTGAYTRTAARTTGAAGAGYTTATKTATGTGAGGTATGAGGATAGGCCCTCTCATTTTAAAAATTTCATCMTGRTAGCCTTCAATGTATTTAACTTYCCCATTTGCAWRCCTCTTAACCYCGAWMTCTATGTCATCCAAAGAAAAAACTTCATCCTCTGTAGRGACAATAGGAATGGTTTCCATGGAATTAGGGAACTCGTAAATACTTTTAAGSTAGGAATTTCAGTCCCTTAAGGGAATMATATTTTTTTCTTTAGTATTGTGGATTAGAATTTGCCTCCAAAACTTCTTAGGATCAAGCTTAGATAGTTGTGAAATTTGATCTTTACTTTTATTGATACAATACCTTTTCTTCCTTTTAATTAGATATTTGTACATATACTCATTAGAAGCATCCATAATGGTTGTCCTAGCAATTTTACATTCTTTATCATAGTAAGGGTTAGTCATTCTATTATTCTTTTTATAGGACACGTTGAAAGAGAACTTGTCAATAGAAGTGGAAAGGGTAGTTGTAAAATTATGATAGAGGTCTCCAATGTTTCCATTATAAGTTAGGGGATGTAATTCATTATGTCAATCCTTTAAGAAAAGTTCAACTTTAATTTTATCAAAGTTAAGTTACCTTTGATTATTAGAATTCTCTTCAATGGTTCTCCTATGCATGGAAATGTTTAGAGTTAGTCTTAAAGGTCTATGATCAGAGTCAGGTTCATGGTCATTTAAAAGGTTAAAATTTACTATCTAGTTAGAAATGGGGATATCATATATCACATAATCTACGACACTACTACCTAGTCCATGATTACAAGTCATTTGGTTGGAGTTTGGCCACTTCATTACTCCATTGGAAATTATTAGGTATTAAGAGATGTAGAGCTTGACTAGCTCAATACCAAACAAATTCTCAGTTAGGTCTTCAGAGATTATTTTGTAGCTATTAGCTAAAAAAAGGTCATCATCTAGCCATAGAGGATTATGGTTGGAATCATTCCTTAAAAGAGTAGCTTGTTTAGTTGTATTCCTCGCATTAAAGTCTCCTAGCACGAGGATAATACCTTCATTTTTCAAAATATAAATATATTTCTCTAAATTATTTTAGGGACAATTTATATCTAGATTGTTTTTCTTATAAAAAGTAGAATTAATAGGTGAAAAATAGAAAATTTCTATATACATCTTCTTAGAATTGTTGTCTGAAATTTCTATCCAAATATATTGATGGAGGGGGTAAATATATTGAAGTTGAATGTGAGGAGAATTTCCCTTTCTCATATATAAAGTTATGCCTCCTATCCCTCTACAGTAGGACTTTTTATTCCATGCCGACCATAAGACAAATCCTTCTTAGTTATGGACTTTAGACTCTTCATTCTCTCAAGTTTCAACTAGACAAATAATATCAATATCACTCGAGATCCAATTTATCATATGCCCTTTGAGCCATGGAAAGCCACGATAGTTCCAAAAAAAGGATCCCAAGTGCCCCAAATTCCTATTTATTATTATCCTTCGATTCTCTATCCCTAACAATAGCTTTTAAATTTCTAATTATTGCCCATTTTCCTTCTTTCCTGGCTTCTTATACCTTTTGAACTTCCTTCCTTAATTAATGTTTGTATTAGTTTATATAAATATATAATAACATATGTTTAAACACGTATACAACTTTATTATTAATCAATAAAGATATATTAATATTAATATTAATATTGTAGTACAATGTTAATATATTAATATTATAATAATATTTTTATTAACAATATTATAAATATATTAAATATCACATTGCGCCATTCATCAAATCTCGTTGTGATGTTCATTAATTGTTTGGATGCATTCTAATGTAAAATTGTGATATTCGTGACATTCATAAACGATTTTGTCCCAATGCGACATTTTTTGGAGGGTTATGTTGGATTGCGACATTCCTTAATGGAGAATGCTATGTGTTATTTTCATCTTCCTCAATGGTTATGTGACATTGAGTCATTTAGATAGGTTAACTTCTATTGGATTCCTATCTTTCTGAAGGGTTATGTCACATTGTGGTCTTGATCAAATGTGATGTCACATTGTCACATTCATAAATGATTTTGTTACATTGCAATATTTATTGAGAGTAATTGTTACACACCAAAATGGCACACCATCAAATGTCGCACATAAGTGTTGTAAGTGTTGTATGCACCTTAATAAGTGTCGCATGCACTTTATAAATTGTCATATGCACCTTAATAAGTGTCTCATGCACTTTATTAAGTGTCACAACTTTGACACAATGGAAGAACATTTGTCAGAATATCTAGTCATTGTGGAGGAGAAACAATGCATTTTACCTTGATATTTGGACCACCTTGAAGGTCAACACTCCCCTTCCCAGGTATAGGGAGAATTGAACTCTTATCAATGCTCCCATGACCATATCTAGGGAGCATTGTCAACACTATGTTCTTAGTGTTGATGGAGCATTGAAGTGGTTAGAGGGAGTTATGGATATCCCACCTTATTATAAGGGTTAGTTTCGAGAAGACAAGGTCAAGGATTCGAGCCATATATATTTCTCCACCCTAGGCACCAAATCCCAACTTATGGAGCTAAATCCTCAACCGTTTCCTAAAATACTTCATGATGGTTAAGCCTCCAAACTCCTATGTAATGAGTTCATTCCAAGGTGAAAGGGGAGGAGAATCCATGAGAGAATCATACTTTTTATCTTGAAGAATTCAAGAGAGGGATAGAGAGGAGAGATTTGGAGGAGCTGCTACAACATCTACTTTTATTGTAAGTGCTTCATTATGTATTTCCATTAATACATAACTTGGCCTATTCCCTTCATATTTTGTGTCAGTTGTTACATCCATGTCTATTGTTGTTAAAATAATCATAGATATATCTATTGTCACCTTACAATATAGATTAGAAGAAAGGATATTCTTCTTTGTTCATTGTGTTGATTAATTGGGTTGGTTGGCATTGATGTCAACCCTTGAAGAAAGTCTGCAAGTCAATTCCGGTAGCACAAAGGTTTTGGTAATGGACCCAAGTTTGTTTGATGTATAATGGTATGAGTTTTGATATATTTGTAGGTAAGACTATTCTAGATGGATAGTACATGTCATTCCATTTCTGGTGGTATGTGGAATGTCACATAACTCCTCACGGTTTGAGAGTTATGGCCTTATGAAGTTGGAGAACCCTCATATGTTGGCGTGAAGTCCCAAAAGGTCAAACAAGTCAAAGCTCTTGCAAAGAAGAAATTATTTAAATAATAAAGTGAAGTGACAAAGTCAAAGAGGATTATTTAAATAATAAAGTGAAGTGACAAAGTCAAAGAGGATTATTTAAATAATAAAGTGAAGTGGCAAAGTCAAAGATGATTATTTAAATAATAAAGTGAACTGACAAAGTCAAGGAGGATTATTTAAATAATAAAGTAAATGGAGAACTTTCTAATT
>ML812631.1:39301-99888 GCA_009831015.1 Picea engelmannii
ATTGGATATATGGACAAGTGGAAAATTGGGCAAATTTGGACATAGGTGACTATGTGGACAAAGTGGCTATGTGGACAAAGTGGTCTAGAAGATGCTTCTAAGGAAGCTACATGAAAGTATAAATAAGAGGCAAGGCTCTCTCATTTCAATAACACTTGAGAATATTGAATATATATAGGTTACTATGGTAACCAAAGGATATCTAAGTCGAATTTTAGAGCAAAGGTGAAGTAAATAAGGCCGAAATTCAAGGGAGGATAAATTATTTTGATGATGCTTTTTAAGGTATGATATTTACACGTCATCTCACCATTTTCGCAATAAAATTTTTTCTAGAATGATTCAGACCATGAAATTGGGAGGCCATTGAGAAAAAATATCCAAGTAGCTTTGGTACGAATTTCATCTTGTGGGTCGTTGTATTTTTGGCGTTACACTCCGTCAAAACTAGGGTTTGTGGCTAGTCCCGAAACTAGTCTAAAACAAGTGTTTCGGGTAAAAATGTCATAACTTCTTCATAACAGATCCAAATTCTATAAGACCAAATGTGTTGGTTAGAGTAAATTTTGTAGTATTCTGTGTACAATTTTCAGATCCATACAACAAATATTCCGTGTGGGGAATGGTCTACAAGTTCTCTCTCTAGAATAAGCCAGAATTCAACAAGGTATGTCATTTTTGTTATAACTCCTTTTTCGAGAGGTTCTAAGTAGTGACACCTAGAGGAATTGGATAAAACACACTGAAGAACACTGTACTATTTTCAGATCTTTATTCATTACAGGTACATAGTTATGATTATTTCAAGTTAGGGTTGTTGACTAATCCAAAACTAGTCATGTGAGACTAAAGTAAAGTTTGATGAAAATACTAGTCTCTTGTTGTTAAAGTTAAGGAAGTTTTGCAGGTTGAGGTACAGGTTGGTGCATGGTTGATGAACTTGTTTATGGTATGATTTGATTACAAGTTGTTTAGTACAGGTTAGTGCATGGTTGATGCACTTGTTTTTGGTACATGTTGATTACAGGTTGAGGTACAAGTTGATGCATGGTAGATACATGGTTCAGGTTATTGGTACATGTTGTTAGGTGCAGGTTTATTGGTACATGTTTACAACAATATATCTCACAGTGATAGTGTGACAATGTTTCCATCATTCTACTTATACATCAGGGTGGTTGGACGGGGCAAGTAAAGGTGGTTTTATCCATCTTTCGATTGTATCTAGAGAACATATGGGGTTGTAGCCTCCTTTTGGTTGTATCCAGAGAATTGGGGAGTTGGAGCTTCCCTCAGGTTGTAGCCTGAGAAACTATGGGGTTGGAGCCTCCTTCCAGTTGCAGCTAAAAAACAGAGGAAGTTGGTGCTTCCAATGAATCTAATTCTTCAAGATATATAAGAAAAAATATTCTGCAGTTTTCTCCCGCTTTGGGTTTCCACATAAAAACATTGGTGTACTGTGTATGTCTATGATTGTTCATTTTTTCATTGTTTATTTACTCTGCAAATATTGGATGATAATTCTGCATTGATATTTAACACTTGCATTATATGCTTAAAAAGGATTAGATTTTTTTATTACTAATTCACCCCCCCTCTCAGTAATCTAACACATTGCAGGTCCTATCTTGTGCCCAGGAACTTGGTCAACAAGGTCAAAAGGTTGGAGTAGCAAAAAAATTATCATAAAAAGGTATATCGTCCATATTTTCCCTCTTACTCTAATTGTTGAATTAGGTCTAAAGGGAAGTTAGTGTCCATTTTTTTTCTTCTGTCTTTGGATCAAATAAGGGGTCTTGATCCAAAGGGGGTTTCACCTATTTGCAGGGGGGACATAACCACAACAGAAAATTGGCAAATCCATTGGGGAGTGATTTTATTAGTCTTTCCTTAGTTTCTTCTATCCTTTTAAATATTTATTGTTACTTGATCTTATTTAATTAGATTCCTTTTGATTTCTTCCCTTCCCTCATCATGATTGGGAAGTTCACTGAGTCAAAGAGTTGATTCTATTTGAATCTAGGTAGAAGATTTGTTCTTTTTAAACCACTTCCAAGATTGAAAACTCCCTTATAGTGGTATGTGGAGTTTTTAAAATCCTTATTAACTCTCCCTATTATTGTTTTATGGAGCGTTGACCTCTTTTCAATGCCCTATCTACCTTATTACAAGAGCATTGATCTCCTTCTTGGGTTAGTTTTGATCTCATTTTTCCTCTGTTTTCTCAGATTTTTGACTCAGATCTTTGCATTATAGTCCTTTGAACTCGATTTTGGATTTTCTTGATTGAATTTGAGTGATTACCACATTTTCTTGCCTCGTTTGAGTTTGTGAAACGGTCAAATTGTGAAATTTTCATGACTACCTTGGGCTAACCCGATCATTTGGTCAAAGTCTTCCTTACTATTAGTTTTATCTTCATCACTAAGGTTCTCAAACTTCTGTTATATTGATTTCAAGACTTTCTAAGTGTTTCACTTAATTGATTTTTAAGTCTTACTCATTGATTTGGGATTGCAAGTGTTTCTTTGAGCATTGTTTTTTAGCTTCTTATGGTTTTATTTGGAATTTTTTTTATCCTTTGAGTGTTTGAAGCTCTGTGGTCTTATTGAAAGTTTACATTAATCCTTGATTCTTTCCACTCAATTTATAATGTTACAAGAAATTCTCTACTTTCCATATGTGTGTTCTTGTGTTAGAAACATTCTAACATTTGTATTTTTTTAGTTCTTTCTTGAGTCCATGTTGTTTTTGGATTTTTTTATTCATAATTATTTTCCTCGACATTGAAATCTTTCATTGAAAGTAAGGAAGAAGAACACATTGCATTTAAAAAAAAACAATAATTATTGCATTCTAGTTAATGGGTGGAGCATTTTTAAGCTTGCATTTCAAAAAAAAGGAATTGTGTATCCTATAGTTTCTTTGACTCATATGCCAAAAATCTTTTGCATTCAAAGAGTAGTTCATGTTTATTGAATTGAATATTATAGTTTTTTCTTTTCTTGAAACCTCTTGGTCCTTTCTATAGATAGGCTTAATCGAAACTAAAGATTGCATTCCATTCATATTTTCTTTTGAAGTCTTCTTGGATTCAGAGTGATCACATCATAAGTTTCACTTCCATTTACCGTTTTGAGTAACAACAACCATAAAAGGAACAAGCACATAATCGAAAATGAATTATACTTTTTTTTTTTTTAGAAAACTAACAAGTCTAGGATTTTAGGGCCTTGGTTGTAGAGTGGAGAGTAAATTCTCCAAAGCCACTGAAACACGATTCTAGAACACTAAAGAGTGAAAACATCCACCTATCATATAGGAATAGTTAGGAACCCCCTCTAACATAGGGGATAAACATGAGGTCATGTGTGGAGGAGAAGTGGAGATTACCCCTCCAAATCTTAACCAATCATAGTGGAAAGAGCATATATTGGGGGTTTTTCTTGAGTGTTACTAGTTCATTTGATCTTAATGCTTCATGAATCTTGAATCCATTTGAGGTACTCATGAGTATTAATGGTCCACTTGTTTTTAGTCTTGTGGAAGAGCTCCAGACTGCTTTATCCTTCCCATAGTTTTGGGACAGGGGTAGACCTAGGGTTCAACGCTACAACAACGTACCAAAAAAACCCTAACTACCGGCCATTTAGGCAACACCTGCGAAGCAGATGAAGTCTCACCTGAGGTAGAGGCAGGGGTGGTTATAGGAATCAGATGTTTGCAACCTTAGCTGGGACACAGATATGTGATTCAAACACTTAATAGAGCACTTAGCAGTTAACATTCATCAATATTCAGTCTTTAGTAACAACGTAGACAAACCCTAATTACAGAGAATCGTAGTATTTAACCATATCCAACTTCTAATAGCACTTAACATGAAAGGAACACATTAGATCCAACATATTCAAGCACTAAGCCAACTCACATAGGTCAGATCTAGCATTCATTCACCTTATTAAGCATAAAGAAACATCAGATCGATCTAACATTCATAAAGCACTAAGACAATCACACATAAACACATCAATACATCACACCAAGAATTAAAACACAAAATATATGTGGTTCACCCCCACCCTGGGGCTACGTCCATCAACTCTTCTTCTTTTCTATTATCTTCTGTCAATCAGTTACATGCACAGAGCCTAAAAAAACCTACTCCGCATAGGACATGAGATTTGCGTACTTCGCTAGATCCTCCTTCCTCGAGACAGGTTACATCACAAAGCCTCCTCTCAATCTCTTACATTCGCTTGCATTGATCTCTGCAAGCCTCATATAGTATGCACAAAATATATCTCTACTCAGCACTTATCACTTTCGATCACACAAATCAAAATTGTATGTATTTTACTTGCTTCGCCTAGAAACTTATTTATACATTACAAAATAGGCCTAAGCATGGGTAAACCCATGGGTCAACATTCCCATACCCGTTACATAATCCCAAAACCCAAAAAGGCCTAAAAAGGGGCCGAGATCTGACGATCTTTGCTTCGTCTTGTGCTCCATCTTCGACAACCTGTCGAAGTCCCAAAAATAGGTCAATTATGACCAAGTATCCTCAAAACTTGGTCAAGGGCCAACATGCCCCCAACACTCACTTGTGACTCATCCTGAGTCACTCTGAAATGGGTAGTTCTATTTCAAAAGCCTCGATCTTGGATGGAGATGCTTCGACTTGTTTCTATGCTATGACCTCTTGTTCTACAAATTCTTAGATGACTGCCTCGTTCACGGGGCCCTTTAGGCATTTTTCAGCTGGAGTAACAACTTGATCCATTTCTTCTCATTGACCTTCTATCTCCGTGAACAATTGGTAAGCCTCATCCTATATAGGTTGGAGCCTCTGATTCAATTCCATGACTTTTCTCTGAACGGTGTGAACCTGTTGTTGGTCAGTTCGCTGCTCTTGGGATTGCTTCATTCTTTCAATAGCTATCAGAGGCTTCAACAACGCCTGTATTGTTTCTGCTTGTTACTTTGCCTCCTGGAGATGTGACTCTAGGGCCTTCAGTTTTTCATTCTCAATGAGTTTCTCATAATTCTGGGCACTACAATCACTGAGTTGCTTCCATTCCATGGAAAGGGCCTTTATTCTCTCAACTGTGCTTCGGGCAGTTACTTCTCTTTGATCTCTTACATCCTACAGAGTGTTGGGCACTATGCAGAGCTCTAGATCTTCTATTCTTTGTTGTAGCTACTGGATGACTTCCACGAGATGCTCTACTTTATGCTCAACTCCATCTTCTTCCTGTGGCTCTAAGCCTGTCACATAGCAAAGTGTCCTATTGACTGCTTCTTTTACTTCAAGTTTCCCTGTGAGAAAATGTTCTTTTTCTTGTTGCATCTGCGCTTTCTCTTCGCCGAACTTTGTCTGGAGATAAATATTCCCCTACTCTAAAACTCGACGTTGTTCTACAAGTACTCCTTACATGTGCTTCAATACCTGGGTGGCTTGTTCTATTTCTTCTTGTGTTGGTCGAAGGCAAGCTTCGGTTGCATCTGCTAGTCGGTGGAGTTGGGTTGGCTCATCTCCCAACTCTGGTTCTCCCGATGGTAGGGGCACAGTTGAGACTGCGTGACTGGACTGAAGGGCCTTTTGTACCCCTCGGAGTTCGACCTCAATTCTATCATGCATTTCCTCCTGCTTGGCTTCTTGTTTCTCCGTGATTTCCAGTGAAGCATCGTTTAGAACTGCTATGATGAATTCAAAATCATCAGGAGTGAGTGTAGTCTGCATATTGGTCACGGTGGCTCTCGATTTCTTCTAGGAATAAGGTTTTCGGGTATAAACCTTCCTCTTCTTCAAGGGGTCAACCTTGTCTCTGCGCGGTGTTACTTCACCTTTTTTTTTCCAGCTTCTACGTTCTTTATCTCTTCCTATTCAGCATCACCCGTCGGTCAGGTGATATGGAAGAAGTCTTCCTTGAGGCGCTGCTTAAGTCTTGGACCTCTTTTTTCTTCTTTCTTCTGCTAGTTCCAGGTGTGTCCTGTTCTTTGTGAGTGGTCTGCGGGCTGTCTAGTTTAGGGTCAGACATCTCTACAGGGTCATCGAGGATAAGGAGGTTTGCTGACCAATCCTTAGTGATCTCCTCGAGGTATTCTTCCGTGAGTTTATAGTATGACTAGAGATTCTCCTTATGTTCATCGACTCGCACTATAATGTAGATGGAATGTCGATCTAGGTTGAACTTCATCAGAGGTCAGAATCTCTGTAAGGTGTTCAAATTCATACGAGGTTATTCTTCTATGGCCCTCTTCAAATGAAGGTAGTAGGTATGAAAAACAATGTTCGACTGCCACTGTTTGTTCAGATCATTCGAGTACCAAAGGGTAGTGAACTTCGCAGCAAGCGTCTCGAAGGGTTCAATATTCAGGAAGGTCGCACCTTCCAACATCTCCCAGGAAACAAAGGTGATAAGGATCAGGAGCCAGCTAAAGTGGAACTCATAGCTCTGATGCTGCGCTTCGCGATAGTCTAGCTCAAGTTGATTGACTAGGTACTTTGCCCAGTTCATCTGTATACCTTCTACACACTTCCCTGCGAGGTCAATGACGAAGCTCGTGACCTACGTGGGTCTGTTCTTTCGTACCATATTTCCAGCTATTAACTGACATGCTAGGCACACTGCGCCATTATGGATGGAGGCTACCTTGTAGCCTCGTGTCCCCTTCTCCACATCATTGTACGTATCCTTGATCTTTTGTGCTAGTGCGTGATCTGTGGATTTTCCTGGATAGAACTCCTGTGGATCAAGTCCTTGCATACTCAACCATGTGATCCTATGGATTAGTTTCAGATTTACTGTAATACGACAGTCTATCCATAAATAGCCTCCATGGTAACACAATAGTATCAGCTTGGCACAGACATTGAATTCTTGGTGCCTTCCAAAGTGTGGGATTTTCATGTCATTCAATAGGGTGGATTTCGTGAGGTTCATCATCCATGGCTGGGGGATTATCTTTGAATTTTTCCCCTTCGTTTTTGTCAGGTACTTATACGGGGTGAGCATATTATAGTTCCTTCCATCCCCGAGGTTGAAGTCACTGAACTTCAACGCTGCGATCTTGTCCTGCAGCGCCCGAACTGCGCGTATCCATTTCGGAAGGTATGGAGTAACCAAGGTGTACTCGAAATCTCTTGGCACACTATCATGACTCACCGCGCTATCCAGAGGCGAGATGTAGTCAAGCAGTATGGACGAGATCAAATTCACATTGGCTAAGTCGTCTTTGTTCTTGGTTCTCTTCTCTGCTGTCGGTCGGGATGGTCCCGATCCTAAAGAAGTTGACAGAGAGGTTTGCAATCCTCTCATTGATGAAGCTTTTATACCTGCAGACATTGACATTACTCTTTCGGTCATTAGGTCAATGAGAAATTCTTCGACAATTTTCTCTGCAGCACTGAACTCACCCGACATACACGCTCGGGGTTGAAAATATCAGGTTCAAAAAATAATCTCTCAATGCAATGAGATAGATGGAAATAACACGATGATCACTGTGCAAGAATCAACTAATCCGTGGGCTCAAATTCACGGGTATAAAAATTGTTCTCGGTACATGGCGTGACGGGATAAATAAATAACTTGGAAACGGATCTCTTCAATCGGATGAGAAGCCTTCATTAACTTAGTTATGTCCGTTATGGAGCGGTCCTAACAGTTTGGTGGCGAGATGTCTAACCATAAATTCCTTTCTTTCTGTTCAGGTTGTTGGTCTAATGGTTATACTATTCCCAATTGCTATATTGCTTCGCCATGGTGAAGTGCCATGTGACATTGTTCTGATATCTCGACGAAGTTCCAATTTTGAAAATTTTCCTTCTGTGAAGTTCCTTCTGGAACTTTCTATAACTTTTCGGTCTTATCTCTCTTCTTACTTAGTTTTCAGGCCTTCTTTTCAGTGAGATTCATCTCGGTATTTCTTTTTCCATTCTGATTCTTATCTTTTTTTGGAAGAGTAACTTCACACTGTTGAGCTTCTTTCCTAAAATTCAAGGGTAATACTTCTTCCTTATCTAGGGTACATACTTCAGTCTTCTGTGGGTCTTCTAGTTTTCTTTCATCTTCGACATCCAAGTCTCTAGTTTTAAATAGCCTCGCTTGGTTCTCTTGTTCTTCAATCAAGTGTATGATCCTCCTAGTCATGAAATATTTTAACTATTGCTTCTTTTGTTCTAAGATTTCTTCTTCTTTCCTTCTCGCCCAATCTCTCTCAATGCAAGGTTTTCCTATTAACATACCAAATGGAGGGTTGTCCTTAATAAATTTAACAACTTCAAATTCTTCATCTGTCGAAGTTCCATTGGCACTCATAGATATCTGGGTGACCTTTCCAAATAGGTTTATCATCTTTTCTTTGAATAATCCTATTCCTCCCAATAAAGGAATCATAACAGGCTTTCCTAGAATTTCCCAAGTTCTTTCTGTCATAATATTCACCGTGTTTCCTCATCCAAAACAAAGTTAATGTCAAAGTCTCCTATTCTTGCTTCTATGCATTCTTTTTCTTTGAAAGTCTCTGATAATTTGACATTTCAGTGGTCATTGAGGGTTTCTTTCATCTGTAGCAATAATTTCTCTGATTCTTTCTGGGGTTATGTCCTGGTTTCAATTGTTTGACCTTTCTCATGGTGTTCTTGTCTCATATCCATCCTTTCAACCTTAACAATCATTCTAGGGAAATCTAAAACTTCATGATCCATGGCTTTACAACAAAGAAAACTAGGTCTTCTTCCAAGGCATTCCTTAGCAAGATGTCTTGGTTTTCTGCAACTGTAACAAAGAGTTAATCCTCTCTTTCTCTTAAATGATCCCCAACCTTTTCTGTACTGTGCGCTAGGATGATAGTAGCTAACCTGCTAAAATTATTTCTAGGATCCCGCAACCATATGTTAGTCCAAACATTCTCTCTATGCATAGGTATAACATATCTTTCACTATTCTTATCAGATCTACTCATATCAAATCTTGTTTCATCTATCAGTGCCCTAGTTTTCAAGCTAGGACAAATCTTATCAAACATACCTAGATCCATACTCTAGAAACAAAAAATTCCGCTTATCTTACTTCTACAGAGCACAAAGCTTCCAGATCTAAAACTTTTCACTATTATTACCTTTATCAAAGCACAGAGCTTGCAGATCTTACCTCTTTTCTTCAGATCTAACCCTTCTTGGCATAGAGATTCATAGCTCAAGTAGATTACTATGCACTAGAGAGACAAATATACACACAGAGATTTCATAATTTCAGGTTGGATCTTCGCACAAAGATTATTTTTCCTCAGTTCCTAGCAATCACAGTTTCAAGTCCCGACAATGGAACCATTTGTTGGCACAGGGGCAGACCCAGGGTTCAACTCTACAACAATGCACCAACAAAACACTAACTATTGGCCCTTTCGGTAACACCTGCGAAGCAGATGAAGTCTCACTCGAGGTAGAGGTAGGGGTGCTTGCATGACTCATATGTCTGCAACCTTAGCTGGGACACAGATCTATGATTCAGACACTTAATAGAGCACTTAACAGTTAACATTCATCAATATTCAGTCTTTAGTAACAACGTAGACAAACCCTAATTACAAAGCATAACAACGTAGACAAACCCTAATTACAAAGCATCGTAGTATTTAACTAAATCCATCATATAATAACACTTAGCATGAAAATAACACATTAGATCCAACAGATTCAAGCACTAAGCATACTCACATAGGTCAGATCTATCATTCATTCACCTTATTAAGCACAAAGAAACAACAGATCTATCTAACATTCATAAAGCACTAAGAAAATCACACATAAGCACATCAATGCATCACACCAAGTAGATCAACACAACATACACATGGTTTACCCCCACCCTGGGGCTACGTCCACCAACTCTTCTTCTTTTCTATTATCTTTTGTCAATCAGTTACATGCACAGAGCCTCAAAAACCCTACTCCGCATAGGATAGGAGATCTGCGCACTTCGCTAGATCCTCCTTCCCTGAGATAGGTTACAGCACAAAGCCTCCTATCAATATATTACACTCCCTTGCACTGAGCTCTACAAGCCTCATACAGTATGCACAAAATATATCTCTACTCAACACTTATCACTTTCGATCACACAGATATAACTTGTAGGTATTTTACTTACTTCACCTAGCTACTTATTTATACATTACAAAATAGGCGTAAGCATGGGTAAACCCATGGGCCGACATTCCCATACCCGTTACATAATCCAAAAACCCAAAAATGCCTAAAAAGGAGTCGAGATCCCGCGATCTTCGCTTTGTATTTCACTCTGTCTTCGACAGCCTATCGAAGTCCCAAAAATAGGTCAATTATAACCAAGTATCCTCAAAACTTGGTCAAGGTCCAACACATACATTCAATATCCACTATCTACTATACCCCTGGAGGTCGAATGTGAGTTGGTAACCCTAGTAACTTTTCATAGGTATCTACAGAGGTGACAATGGGGGTTTTCCCATAGTACCTAAGGCATATGTCATATCACACTTTCAGTAACCTTGGAGGTTGACCCCACGAACCGAGGGTTTCTTGCACCAAGAAGAGTTTTTTCATGGAGGTCAGGTAATTGTTTCTCATAGCTTCATTGACGACCTCATCTCCCATCTATGGAAGATCCTTATTTCTTTTGTTTCCCTGTAAGAAGGGATTTGTTTTCTTTCTCTTATATTATAGGGACTTTGGTAGTGTGTGTTATTTGATTTAGCAACCTTAGGTTTAGTCTTTATCTGTGGAAACATTTCTTGGGACTACCAATCAAGGAACCCCTTTTCATGGGGAACCTTTTCTTTTTCCTTGTTTTAGAAACATTGGTCCTCCCTATATTTCTACTTTGAGACTTCTTGGATTCACCATAGGGTTACCGATAGGTGTTTTTTGCACTCTGGTGATCTCAAATTCTCATGGTGCTTCAAATGAAATCCCTCCACCCCTAGAACATAAACCTCATGTTGACCCTTTTCCTTCTTCTCTCATCACATATCCTTCCCTTTCTTCTTCTTCTCATGGTGAAAGCATTAATGCTAGTAACCAGAAGGCTCAAAATAAGAGTAAACATAACTAAGAGGGAAATCAACCAACCACTAATAATCACGTTGGGAGTGTTACCACCTTAACAATTTTTATCAGGATCTAAAAACTTCTGAAGTTTAGAAAGATGCTATACCACTGTAGAGGTGCGATAGTTCAGGGCGCTCAGTTATATTTCGTAGTGTATGAATGAATGTAGTGGAAGTGGGAATGGAGTAGATCGACGGGCCATTGATCTTGAAGAATCTCATATCTACGGCTAGAGCCTACATCGGACAAACAAATAACACAAAACTTAACATCACAAAGGTAGACCAGGGAAAACTACTCTGGTTTTGATGGGGAATGTGTGGAGCTCTTACACACACATCAGGGGAGACGACGGATTGCCCGAAACCACTTTTCCTATGGCCTCGATGTCACTTGGTTCAAAATGTCATGTCAATAGCTCGTGGGGAGGATGGAAGTTGGTCAGATCACCTCACATCACCGGTCCAGGTACTTTCAAGGATGACGTACCGAAAGGATGTCGCCTCATAACTAACTCGAGGCTCATCATTCAAAGTGGATTGATGAAGCGTGACACACCAAGGTACTGTGACAGTAATTCATGAGCAAAGTACACAAACCATCAAATCTCATATATGAATTATTTTATCCTATTCTAGGAAATTGTCACCTTATGCATAAGAAAAACAAGCTCGGCGTGTGCTCCTAAACTCTATAAACTCAAAGGGTGGCCAAATCAAGGTCTCTGCGAAGTCTGGAAGGCATGGATAATACTCGTCAAATGGTGTCTTTCACAACTAGGTTCTCAGCTAAGGTACCAGGCAAGTCAATAAGTAAGAATGAAATATGGATCTTGCAGATGCTAGCGACTAAATTTCATACCGAACCTGAAACCAAGACAGATTCGGGAGTAAAATTAAACCCCGTTATGCGGGATCTTGTCATAAATGAACACGCAAACAAAACCTACCACCCAGCCTCAAATAAGAAGAGGAGCAAAAGGAGGAAATTAGAGGCCAAAATCGAGATGATAGAGAGCATCAGGGAAAATTTCGATTGGTGGAGTACCCTGGAGGAGGAAATTGCCAAGCTGAGGTGAATCCTCAGGTAAAATTTTGGTGTATTTCAGATAGTTTTGGACATATGTCAGATTAAGAGAAGCGAGTCCTGATATGACAGACCGATTACTAACAATCCCTTTAATTAATACAACTGTTCTTCCTTTTTGTAACTTGTATCTATTTTTAGAATTACAAGGAAGTCAGAACGTTTTAAATTCCATATGAAATTCCTCTATATATGCTTGGCCTCACGAGTATATAAGCATGGAGAAAACAGGATCCTGCCCTCTGTTCAGGAAAACTTTATAAATCTCTAGGGATGGAATGAATACATGGGTGTAGAGGTAGATTTTGGGACTTTCTATGAAAAGATTCTAATTGGTGGTGTTATGAGTCTCGTTTTCTCTCATAGTGCGTGATTCCTGTTATTCTGTATTTTCATTTTTCTTTCTTTTGTCTAAATTGAGAAACTAAAAGTCCAGAATTCATTATTCAATGCTCTCGGCTTGGCGATTTAGACTATGTTCATCTCTTCTAAACCATTTCAAAATTCATTACTATAATGCTCTGATAATAGTTGTGTGTTTCTTTTCTTCTGATACCATCTAAAATTTTCAAGAATAAAATCAGAAGTCACTTCCTCATTTATCCTTTTCCTCTTAATTGTTTTCACGATTTGGAAATGCATCCTACATTCTTGACCCCATATCCCAAAGGTCATCTTCATCTCTTCAACAACTTTATCAAAACCCCAAAACAAACCAATTCTAGCCACCGATTTCCATAGATGTATCAAGTGACACGAGAGAGCCCTCTATGAGTTGAGCAGGCTAGTGCCTCAACTCTAAATCTGGTTGAAACAGTTACCTCTGTCGTCTACCTATTTAGCTGGACCTAATTTACAGAGTGCTAACATTCTGGTGCCGTTGCCAGGGACAAAATTTAAAATTTTTCCCTGGGAAGAACGACATGGTTGAGCTCTAGGGTCTGAGAGAGAAAGACACTTAGGCACACATTGGCTGTATTCCTACTCTGGCGACTCCACTGATAAAAGAATCCTGAATTTCCAAGAGGTGACCCTGCTCTCAATACTTCAAGCGTGAGACAAAAACTTCACTGAAAGATGAAACCCCTTGACATGGGCAAGGAAGGGCATCATGAGGGAAAACAGATACTCAAAATGGGACCTCTTACAAAGCATTTTAATTTTCATTTTAAGTTGCCTCTGCTCCTTCCTTGAAAATTCCAAATGAACTTTCTTTTACCTATTGTATCTTAATAATGATCATGAAATACTTAAAATTATATTTCCTCCTCTATATGTTGCACATGCATACCCTCGCCTTGTCGTTGGTTCTGATAAAAAGGTTTCACCTAGGCCACGCAATGACAATGACCAAGTTGATGAATCCCGTAAGACTCAGACCAATGTCTCTCCCAATGTTCTTGGCCCAACACCCCCTAAGGCTTGACATAGATATATACCCTTAAAGCTACCCCAAACCCTTCATGATTTCCCTCCAAATTACTATGAGTTCCTACCTATGTTTGACGGAGAATCGAGTATCATATCTGCTAAAAATCACATTCAAGGATTTGATCATTTTATAGATTTATTCAAGATTGACCATGATGATGTGTGTATGAGATTTTTCTCTCAATCCTTGAAAGGAGACACCAAACACTGGTTCAAACACTTACACCTAGAAACCATCAACTCATGAACCATCAGCTCATGGGTGGAATTGAAGAAGGGTTTTTTTTAAATTTTGGGGCAAGGAGAAATCCTTAGAGCTGCAACTCACTAAGTTTTACACCTTGAAAAGACGCAACAATGAATCTATTTTTGTATTCAATAGAAAGTTCTCTAGCGTCTATTATAATTTGTCCAAATAAATTCAACCCTCTAAAGCTGTTGCAATGCTCCATTATGCAACTGCTCTTCATCCAGCTTTTTCTTTCCTCCCGATGTAAACAAGACCTGGGTCCTTACAATAAATGTTTAGTGATGCTCAGGACATTCAACACAACATCCAAGCATGTAAACAAACCCAAAATTAGGGGTTTAATGTTCAAGGACATGAAAGTGAATATGAACAGAAAATAGTTGATTGGAATTTTGAGCATAGAATTGATAATATCATAGGTCCTCTTGAAGTTTCCAATGCTAATGATTTTGCAAAACATTACTTCCCACTTGTTTAAAGAGGAGTTGTTGATCCATCCCATGATGAGCATAGGGTTGATCGTTTTATGTATTCATTTGTAGATAGTCAATAATATGAGTGTGAAAAACAACTTGTTGAAGAACAGGTTGATGTTCTAAGTTTGTTCTTGTTAGATGACATGGCATATGTTAATGATTTTCCTATATATGATGAATATGATGATTACGATGTTGACCCCCTGGAACAATCAACCACATGTTCTCTATCATAAAATGTTCCTTTTCAACAGTATAATGAAAGAAATCAGGCTGCATATCACAATTACAAAGAAGAAAGTATTGAATCAGTTGAAGGGAATTCCTTACCTCTATGCTTTTCTTCTTTCAAATTGTTGAAAGAAAATCCTAAAATCATCATCGAAGAAAAAGAATCTGTGCTTATGCAAAGCCACACTAGATCAATGGAGAAGAATGGAAAGATGTCACAACATTCTTTTCATGTGCTTGAATACCCTATTGCTTGCACTGAAATACAACCATATGTTGGCAATGAAATTGAAGACGGTTTCAAATCAGGTAGGACAACCCTACCATTATGTTTTGCTTCTTTCAAATTATTGAAGAAAAATATTTGTAGTATCTCAGGACAGGGATCCTCCAAGCATGAATGGAGTGGTGATGATAATTCTATGGACAATCACATAAAGGGTCATGTCATTTCAAATTTGCAGTTTATGTTTAGCTATTAGCCTGAAAAGGAAGAAGAAGTTTCTCCAGAAAGTATTGTTCAAGGTCATTTTATCCATCCCAAAATCAGTCTGGATTCTCAACGAGTGTTACACATTATTTTAGTCATCCCTATGACCGTTAATGATTTAAACCTATCTGTTGCCTTCAGAGGGGTCAGTGGCCTGAGTTCCTGAAGAGATAAGGGAGAAGAACTTTTCCTGAGAAAAGAAGTTGCATTTTCCCTTGTAAAAACCCTGTAAAAAGGAAGTTCCCAGGTTGCTATATAGGCAGGGTGTGAGAATGCCTGATTCTTGTAGGTTTCACCATAGCTGGGTTGCGAGAGGTTCACAGGTTGCTCTATAAGAAAGGTGCGAGAATGATTGCACGTGGGAAAAACAAGCGCTTTCTCGAATCTTCTAGAAGGAGAAACTTCCATGGCGAGGTGGCATCTGAATGGTTTGGATCTTACTCGTTTTCATGATTTAGTGGGATCATCCTAACATCCTCACCTTATCCTCTTCAACTTATAAAAGGAGAGGAGGTCTCATGGAGAAAGTTATCTTAGCTTGTTAGCTTTGGTTGGCTTGGAATTATTAGCTTGGTTAGAGTGGCTTTGAGATTTTCTTTGTCAAGATAGATTGTGAATATTATCAGATCTATGCTCTCAGAATTCTTGGAGTGGAAGTGTATGGGGAACGAAGGACAGTTGGAAGGGACCTTACGACATCAAGGCCATGGTTGTAATCTCTCTTTCACATTTAATATGATACAATAATATGATTCTTTCATATAAAGCTTGTTGTGTTTTATTGTATGATTCCTTGATCACATACATAGGTTTATATTGAGTTTAAGCTATTACTATCACTTTGGTTGGTTGTGTTCTTTTGCAGGATCATCATTGTATGAGCGTTGGAACATAGCTAGGATGGCAATGGCAAGAGGAAGTGGAGTTTAAATGGTATGTCACCTATCTCTCTTTAGTTAGTAAATTCGATATTTAAAACTTAAGGAAAGCATCATGTTCTGGTGTGTTTTGTTCTAGATCTAGGTGGATCTAGGGAGATCAGTTAGTGTCCGCACCTACCGATTTTTCCGATAACAACGTGAAAAGGTGTTTCATATTATTTTCTCTTCCCTTGAGAATGACATCGTGGTTAAATTTTTAAGCAATATAGACATGGATGAAGATTCTAAAATTGCATCTATGGAAGTTTCCAGCAATAAAGAAACAAATGACATAGATGAAGAAGTGTATGCCATTTGTCCATCAGAAACACAGAAAGATAGTGAAGAGGCAGTGGTTTTATTCAATTCATTTGAAAATTAGGGTTTTGAAAATCCATCCGCAGGAGCTCTAGACTGTGAATTAGTGCATGAGCAGGAACTTATTTCTATTTATTCACTGGAAATTCAAAGTGGTTGTCCTAAAAAAAAAATCCAGAAATTTAATGAAACCATATCAGAGTTGTTTGATGAACAAGAGGAAACCTTGGTGCATATTATATGGTTGTCATATTTGAATATGTTCAAGAATATATGAATATTTTTGTTGATATGCATGGCCAAGTAGACAAACCTATCATCGACGTTTCATTCGAAGATGTTCTCAAAACAGAAGAAATAGAGAAAAAACAACTAACACCGATGAAAGATACTTGCCTTTTGGTTTTTGCTCATCAGGGAGAAATGATTTTTCATGATTTTCAAGATCCGATGGACATCCTATTACAGTCTTCAGTGAAGGATGAATTTGTTTCATTCATAAGCTCAGATTTTGGATTCAATTTCTTTTTTCAGCCGCCATCCTTTACGTTTTTCTACCAACTTGAGAAAAATGTGAACAAAGGAAAATTAGGAAGCCAATTGCTTGATTGGCTTCATTGACACTTTAGAATCACTTGAGTGAGTGGTCATCCCAACAATTTTAGGGTAGGTAGGGATGTGAAAGTAAGTTTTCCGATCAAGCATTTTCCAGTTTGAGTTTTCTAGCACTATATATAGTCAGTTTTCAATAATGCACTCGGACGTGCCCCATGCAGTTGGAAGCAGTGCACAGAGATTGGTAGGAGCAGGACGAACACATGTTTTGGGGAACAACCCCATGGATTAGGCACCGGGTATACGAGTTCTTTGCTACCTCGCTGGGAGGATAACATCCCCAGTTGGAGCCAATGTTATCACCCTAACAATTTGTATCGGGATCTAAAAACTTCTGAAGTTTAGTGAGACTCTATACCACAGTAGAGGCACAATAGTTTAGTGCGCTCGACTATATTTTGTGGCGTATGAATGAATGTAGCGGAAGTGGGAAGGGAGTATCTTGGCAGGCCGTTGATCTTGAAGAATCTCATATCTACAGCCGAAGCCTACATCAGACAAACAAATAACATGGAACTTAACATCGTGAAGGCAAACCGGGGAAAAATACTCTCGTTTCGACAGGGAATGCACGTCGCTCTTACAGATGCATTGGGGGAGATGGAGGATTTCTTGAAACCACTTTTCCTATGGCCTTGATGTCACATGGTTCAAAACGTCATGTCGATAGCTTGCAGGGAGGATGGTGGTTAGTCAGTTCACCTCACATCACCAGTCCAGGTACTTTGCCGGATAACGTACCAAAAGGACACTGCCACATAACTAAATCGAGGCTTATCATTCGAAGTGGATTGATGAAGCATGGAAAACCAATTTACTGTTACATTAATTCATAAGAAAAGTACACAAACCATCAAATCTCAGATATGAATCATTTTATCCTATTCTGGGAAATTGTCATCTTATGCATAAGAAAAACAAGCTCGGCCTGTGCTCCTGAATTCTGTAAACTCAAAGGGTGGCCAAATCAAGGTCTCTACGAAGTCCGTAAGGCATGGATAATACCCGTCAAATGGTGTCTGGCACGACTGATTTCTCAGCTACGGTACCAGGAAGGTCAATAAGTAATAATGAAAGATGGGTCTTGCAAATGCTAGCGACTAAATTTCATACCAAACCTGAACCTGAGACAGAGTCGGGATTAAAATTAAACCCCATTATGATGGATCTTGTCATAAATGAAAACGCAGAAAACACCTGCCACCTAGCCGCAAAGAAGAAGAGGAGAAAAAGGAGGAAATCAGAGGCCAAAACTGAGATGATAGAGAGCGTCGGGGAAAATTTCGATTGGTAGAGTACCCTGGAGGAGGAAATCGCCAAGCTGAGGTGAATCCTCAGGTAAAATTTTGGTGTATTTCAGATAGTTTTGGACATATTTCGGCTTAAGAGAAGGGAGTCCTGATATGACATACCGATTACTAACAATCCCTTTGAATAATACAATTGTTCTTCGTTTTTATAACTTGTATCTATTTTTAGAACTATGAGGAAATCAGAATGTTTTAAATTCCATATGAAATTCCTCTATATATGCTTGGCCTAACGAGTATAGAAGCATGGATAAAAGAGGAGCCTGCTCTCTGTACAGGAAAAATTTATAAATCTCTGGGGCTGGAATGAATACATGGGTGTAGAGGAAGATTTTAGGACTTTCTATGAAAAGATTCTAATTGGTGGTGTTATGAGTCTCGTTTTCTCTCATAGTGTGTGATTCTTGTTATTCTATATTTTCATTTTGCTTTCTTCTGTCTAAATTGAGAAAATAAAAGTCCAGAATTCATTATTCAATGATATCGTCTTGGCGATTTAGACTATGTTCATCTCTTCTAAACCATTTCAAAATTCATTACTATAATGCTCTGATAATAGTTGTGTGTTTCTTTTCTTCTGATACCATCTAAATTTTTCAAGAATAAACTGAGAAGTCACTTCCTCATTTAGCCTTTTCCTCTTGATTGTTTTCACGATTTGGAAATGCATCCTACATTATTGACCCCATAGCCCAAAGGTCATCTTCATCTCTTCAACAACTTTATTAAAACCCTAAAACAAACCAATTCTAGCCACCGATTTCTATAGATGTATCAAGTGACACGAGAGAGGCCTCTTTGAGTTGAGTAGGTTAGTGCCTTAGCTCTAAAGTTGGTTGAAACGGTTACCTCTGTCATCTGTCTATTCAGCCGGATAGAATTTATAGAGTGCTAACAGGGGGTGTTGAAATATTAACAAGTCTACCAAAACACATTGCAAGACAAAATTCCCTTGCAGGATTTGTAAGGGTGACCACCTTATTAAAAATTTCCTTGGTATTCCCAAGGTAGTGGAATTTTGGTCTCAAGGTTCTCAACAACCCATGTTGCCAACTGTTGCAGGTCATGTTGGTGACAACCCATCAACTAGTAATCATTAACTTGGAGTAAAAAAGGGTCAAGTCAATATTCCTTGTTGGTTATGTGGGGAATGCACCACACTTACCTTTTCCCTTGTATGGATGAAGCTTTGAAATTATTGGAACACAATGTTATTTCCCAGAAAAGACCTCCATTTTATTCCCATGAACATTCTCCCAAACTGATGCAAGTGGATTTTGGTGGCCACCCACCTTTTCCAACTGGCTCAAAACAGTTTCCTGGCAATTTTGGTAATTTACTATTTTTAGCAGGTTTTAACTTCCGGGGCTATTTTGGATCACTAAACGATGTTTTTTTGGGAAAAAAAGGTTTGAAATATGCTAGTTCCTTTGCTATTGATCCTAAAATGAATCTCCTCAATGATACCTTTCCAACGGGCTATCATACGCCTAAAACGGAGGTCGTATGCAAAAGTTACGACCCCGGGAAGTTGATGTACTAACTTACCCAAACGGGGCCCACGTGACTTTTGGGGCTTCATCTCCTAGGGTTATATTTTTGGATGTCTAGGATTTTTGGAATTTTTGTTTATGATAAAAGGGATTTTAGAGCCTCATTTTAATCACCTTCTTGTGAATGGGAGTATCCATCACATCTCTTCTCAGAGATAAGCTGCCACCATTCTAGCGAGTCTTTCACTCTATATTTTTACAGTCTTTGTACATTTATTTCATTAATAGAAATCATTTATTACTGTATATCCATGTTTATGGTTTCATATTTGATATAATTCTGTAATATTATTGAATATATGCGATATCTATGTGCATTTATTTATTATATCTCCACTCTCATTTCGTGCCGAAAATAATCCGGATCACAAACAACCATTGGTTGATGAAGTGATCGGTTTGATTCCATCCTCAGTTGATCCCGATCTCCCCTTGGAGAGTGAATTTAATAAGTGGTCATTCCAACACATTCCTTGATCGATCCCACTCTTCCTTTAGAGAGTGAAGTGGATACCACACAGGTATTTCTTTTCACTTCAGATTCCTCTGGGAAAGGGGGAATTTCACCTGTCTCAATGGAACCCCCTCCAAATTATGAGTTCAATTCCTTTGATTGGAATAGTCTGATGCAACCTCGCCTTCCTTCCTACCCATATTTCCAAATTATTGTGTAGGTTAGCGATATTATAACAATAGGTTCCCCTAATCTTGTGTCAGTGACCAGTAATCTATGCGATTTTAATAGAAGACCTAGAAAACCTTTAGGGATCCTTCCTCATATACCCATCACCTTAGGAGAGAAAATTGTATGTATTGATGTTATGATAGTCCACAACCCCTTGGAATTTAATTTTCTCCTTGGGAGAGACTATTTTTACACTATGAAAGTTGTCATTTACACACTCTTTCAAGTGATGCATTTCCCTCATAATGGAAATATTGTGACCATAGACCAAATTTCATTCGTTGGTCCTACTCTTACGGCTAAAAATATGACTCCCCTGAATTTTCCTTATATGAAAATGGTATCCAAATTGCCACAGGTTAATTATGTGGCGTCATGTCCCATGCATTCAAATATGAATGAGAAGGATCCTCTCTCTATATGGTCACCTTGTTTAGACATATATATGGTAGTTGACATGGTGAACCAGTCAATAGAGGATTTGGAGCCTGATATTCCCCATGTTACCCCGACTAAGTCCCTTGACATGTAATCCTTCCAAAGAAATATTTTTTTTTTTATGAAGACCTCTTGGAATTCATGGTCAAGGGTTTCGAGCAAAGTTCATGTTTTTGTGTCAATCTCGTTAAAAAATGAAACATAGGATTATGAGCATAGTTCTTTTCCTGTGTCAATATCGTTAAAAAAAATGAAAAAAATGATAATGAGCATAGTTATTTTCATGTGTCAATCTCGTTCAAAAATGAAATAGATGGTCATGAGCATAGTTCTCTTTCTGTGTCAAGCTCGTTAAAAAATGAAACATATACCCATGAGAATAGTTCTTTATCCATGTAAATCTCATTAAAAAATGAAACACAACCCCCCTCCGATTAAGTGGAGTCTGCAAATAGATATCGTACCTAAATCTTCATTTCTTCTGCCTGTTTTAGTTTATCCTCTTTATTCCTCCCTCTTTGGTGAACCTATTCCTATTCATAGCCAGGAGTCATTTCGGGTGTAGAAGAAGAGTCAGTGGATGAAACGAATCTTTGGGGGCATGTCTCCAGCATTTGGGCATCATGATAGAGTTAAGCCATTAGCCTCGATCGATTATTCTAGGGGAAATGTACCAACCCATGGAAATCATGTTGGGAAGAAAACCTGATAATGGGTATCACTCTGAACACAAATTCACGCTCTATTTCAAGCTCGTGTAAAAATGAAACAGACACCCCAATCGTATTTTTCTCTATTTTAATCTTCTGTAAAAATGAAACTGACCCTGAGAACATTTTTATTCTCTGTTTCAAGCTCATGAAAAATGAAAATGACCATGAGCATAGTTCACTTTCTCTACCAAGCTCGTTAAAAAATGAAGTAGACAACTGAGTACATTTTTATCACTTTTTCAGGCTTGTAAAAACTATAGGAAAAAGGAACTCTTTGGAGTACAACCATGCTTATTTTTATCACTTTTTCAGGCTCATAAAAACTAAATGAAAAATAACTCTTTGGATTCTCCTTTAAACTATTTTCAGACTCCCTAAATATGAAAAGATTGTCAAGTGATAGTGTTTCCTTTCACACTCGTTAAAAGGATTTTAAAGGGAATCTATTTCATGTAATTTTAACCCTTTTCAGACTGGATGGACTAATTATGAAAAATGAATACTCTAGTCAACCTTGACTATAAGAGTTCTCCCTTGTATTGTTTTACACTTTTCTGGGCTTGGGGGACTAAATTTACAAAAACGAACATGCTTGGAGTCATCTTTAATATCTTTTCAGACTCTCTAAACATGAAATGACTATTGATTTTACCTTCTTTGGGCTCGTAAAATTATACATTGAAGGACCCATATGGGATATATGGGATTGAACCCATCCTTCTTCAGGTTTGTTAAACATGTGATGAGGGACTCAACGAAGATGAGCTACACTGAGCATTTTTTATCCTCCTCAATCTCGTTAAAAAAAAATGAGGTACTCGCCAATAATGGTGGGAAAAAATTGAAGGATGTGGGTCACGTTTTGGAAAGCATTATGTAAGTTATTTGTTGTTTCCCTTTAACATGGCACCCATTTGTGTATCATATTACATTTGGGTAATTTCTTGTCTCTGATTCATACCAATCCTATGAGTCCTCATACTCCTTCGGCTCACCCGAAGAGTGTCTCGGTGATCGTCACACTATGTTTTGGTATATCTCTCAGTCGAGTCAATGTTTCCAAGTCATTTTTCATGCCTAACAATGTTCAAGGGAAGTTTCACTTCAAACCAAACACTATGCAATATTACCATATTTCATCCTCATGTCATTTCATACTCATTTGATCTATCATCTTACATCACTTTCCTATGTCAGTTTCATTTCGATGATGGGGGAAACATCAAGGCCCTCCTTTGACAAGTTTGTTCCTGTCGAATTCAACACATGAGAATTATGCTTAAAATCTAGTTAGCACCTTGGAACCTATATGCCTCAATGGAATGTCTCCTCACTTTCAAAAACAGTTTTACATCATTGAACTCTGATCAAATGATTCCACGATTGTTATACTTCAACTCATTTTTTCACATTCGCTGGAATGTACTAAGGTACCTTGAGAATCATTGTCATCATTGGTTGTTTCCCTCACACTTGTTAACGATATAAATCAATGATTGATAATCAAGTGGTTTCTACCATGTTCAACATCAATACATCTATTCACATGGTTACGTTCATACTATTTTGGGATCAGGATGAAGACCCTGGGAATGCACCTCTATTATGTGCCTACCCCAGGTTGTGATGGATATTTTGTGAGTAACTGGAAGATTCTAGTATGGTCATCATGTTGGTAATCTTACTTATATGTATATTTTCACATAGATCCACTTTGTATTGGTCCGTGGATATGTTTTGTCAAATTGTATCTCCATTGTGTATTCTTTTGTGGCTATGATCATGTCATGTCATGGAGGTATGAATCCACATTGTATCTTTGGTGGCCATACGCTTAGTCTGTATTTTCATGGATCTACAATGTATTGGTAGATTACCATGCTTTGAGTTAGTTTATTCCAAGCATAGGTATTCCTTCCTCGAAGATGATACATATATACTGTTTCATGTTTGTTTGAAGATTTTGCTAGGCTCTCCTACTCCATTTCCCTTGCATTAATATTTTTGTAAAGTGTTTCAACCATCAGTTTCATCTATGACCTCACACTTTAGAGGGAATCTATTACACACCTAAATGTCGCACCATCAAATTTCACACTTAAGTGTCCTAAGTTTTGTATGAACCTTAGTAAGTGTCGCATGCACTTTATCACGTGTTGTATGGACCTTACTAAGTGTCACATGTACTTTATTAAGTGTCACAACTTTGACACCATGGAAGAAAATTTTTCATAATACCTAGTCATTGTGGAGGATAAATTATCATCATGATAAGGTCAAAATAATTCCTCTTACCTTGAGATTTTGACCATTTTTTAAGTTCAACTCTCCCCAGCCCATGTATACGGAGCATTGAAATCTTATCAATTCTCCCAGGCCCATGTATAGGGAGTGTTTCCAATGCTCTATGCCTAGTGTTGAGGGAGCGTTGAAGTGGTTAGAGGGAGTTTTGTCTATCCCACCTTATTCTAAGGGTTAGTTCCGAGAATATGAGGTCAAGGATTTGAGTCATATCTCTTTTCTCCATCCTAGACACCAAATCCCAACTTATGGAGCTAACTCCTCAACCATTTACTAAAATATTTCATGATGGTTAAGAATCCAAACTCCTATATAATGAGTGCATTCCAAGGTGAAAGGGGAGGAGAATCCATGATATCATCATACTTTTTATCTCGAATCATTCAAGAGAGGGATGGATAGGAGAGATTTGGAGGAGATTCTAAAACATCGACTTTGATTGTAAGTGATTCATTATTTATTTCCATTAATACATAATCTGGCCTATTCCCTTCATATTTTTTGTCACTTGTTACATGGATGTCTATTATTGTTAAAATAATCATAGATAGATCTATTGTCACCTAAAAATATAGAGTAGAAGAAAGGATGTTCTTCTTTATTCATTTTAGGTCATATCTTGCGCTTAGGAGCTTGGTCAACAGGGTCAAAAGGATGGAGTAGTGAGGAAAACCATTGTAAAAAGGTATGTCATCCATCTCTTTCCTCTTACTCTAATTGTTGAAGTAGGTCTAAAGGGAAGTTAGTGTCCATTTGTTTTCTTTTGTCTTTGTATCAAAGAAGGGTTCTTGATCCAAAGGGGGGATTCACCTATCCGTAGGAAAAACTTAACCACAACAATAATGGCGATTTTAATTTGGTTGGTTGTGGTTGGGACTTATCGGGCATTATTCAATATGGCTCTCTATGGTGTTTGATTGTGGTTTCCCATGGTTAATGGTGTTTCAATGTTCATCAAGGGTTTGGTTGGGTTGTGAAATTGTTTAATGATTGTGTCATATTATAACATTCATTTTGGATTTTTATAATATGGGTATGTTTGATTATGGTGTTCCTGAATGGTTGTGTGACATTGCGACATTGATCTTGGTTGACTTATGTTAGCTTCCTACATTCATGAATGGTTGTGTCAGATTGTGGTGTCAATGGAATGTGATGTCACTTTGTGACATTGTGTCATTTATGAAATTCCATGTCACGTTGTGATGTTAATTATTTGTGGCATTGTGACATTCATGAAATGTGATGCGATATTTTTATGTTTATTTAGGGTTTTGTCACGTTTCAACATGAATCAAGGTTTGGTTGGGTTTTTAATTTATTCAATGGTTACATCATATTGTAATGTTCTTTCAGATTACTTTATAATATGGATATGTTTGTTTGTGATGTAATGGTTGTGACATTGAGACATTCATTTTGGTTGACTTATGTTGGCTTCTTACATTCATGAATGGTTATGTCGCATTGTGGTGTTGATGGAATGTGATGTCAAATTGTGGCATTAATTTTTTTTTGTCACATTGCAACATTTATCTTATGGTGTTAACAACTATGTCAAATTATGATGCTCATCAAATTTCATGTCACATTGCGATGCTCATTAAATGTTTGTCACGTTGTGATGTTAATGAAATGTAATGTGACATTGTGACATTCATAAACGATGTTTTCCCATTACGAAATTTGTGGAGGGTTATGTTGGTTTGTGACATTCCTTAATGGTTATTTCAAATTGTCACATTCATGTTGTTGTGTTAACGACTATGAGGCATCATGACATTCATTAAATGTCATGTTACATTGTGATCATTTTTTGTCGCATTGTGATGTTCATCAAATGTGATGTTACATTCTCACATTTATTAGGGGTTTTGTCATGTTACAATGTTAATTAAGGTTTTTTGTGGGTTGTAACATTATTCATTTTTTGTTGGGTCAGTTTCCCATAATCCACATTCCTCAATAGTTATGTAAATTTGTAACATACATCTTCATTGAATTATGTAAAATCAAGTGTTTTGTTGTATTTCAATGTTAATGAAATATGATGTCACATTGTGACATTCATCAAGGGCTATGTTGTATTATGGATTTTCTTTAAGGTTATTTCATATTGCAACATTCATCATGTCATGTTAACGAATATGTCACATTGCGACAATCATTAAATTTAATGTCACATTGCAATGTTCATACAATATTTTTTCGCATTTTGATGTTAATGAAATATGATGTCAAATTGTGACATTCATAAATAATTTTGTCACATTACGACATTAATCGTGCAAATTTAATGACTATGTCACACTGTGACATTCATTAAATTTCATGTGACATTGTGATGTTCATTAAGGTATATTAAATTTCTATGTTCATTAATATTTGTGTTGCATTAAAAAGTTCATTAAGGGTCATGTTCCATTGTATTTGTTAATTTTGGAATGCATTAAAGTGTAGATTCATTGTAGTTGAAATGTAAAAGTAAATTATTCATTAATATAGAATTTATAGAATTTGAAGTGGCTATTGTTCATTAAAGTTTTTTCATGTTTTGACGTTAATGAAATGTGTCTGACATTGTGAAATTCATAACAGATTTTGTCCCATTCTGAAATTTATGGAGGGTTATGTTGGTTTGTGGAATTCCTTGATGGTTATTTTAGATTTATATATTAATCAGGCTACTGTGTTAACAACTATGTGACATTGTGACATTAATCAAATGTCATGTTACATTGTGATTTTCATGTTAATAACTATGTGACATTCATCAAATGTCATGTTAAATTGCGATGTTCATTTTCTTTCGCATTGTGATGTTCATCAAATGTGATGTTATATTCTCACATTTATTAAGGGTTTTGTCGGATTACAATGTTCATGAAGGTTTTTTTGGGTTGTATCATCGTTCGGTTTTTATTGGGCTATTTGGCCATAACTCACATTACTCAATAGTAATGTAAAATTGCAACATCCATCTTCATTGAATTATGTAAAATGAAGGGTTTTTTCGTATTCTAATGTTAATGAAATGTGATGTACCATTGTGACATTCATCAAGGGTTATGTTGTATTGTGGATTTCCTTTAAGGTTATTTCATATTTCAACTTTCATCTTGTTGTGTTAATGGATATGTCACATTGTGACATTTATTAAATTTCATGCCACATTGGAATGTTCATACATGATTTTGTCGCATTTTGATGTTAATGAAATGTGATGTGAGATTGTGACATTCACAAACAATTTTGTCACATTGTGACATTCATCAAGGATTTTGTCACATTGTGACATTCATATTCTGAAGTTAACAACTATGTCACACTACAACATTAATTAAATTTCATGTGACATTGTGATGTTCATCAAGGAATGTTAAATTGAAACTTTAGTTAATATTTATGTTGCATTGAAAAGTTCATGAAGGGTTATGTTCCATCATGTTCTATTGATTTTGGAATGCATTAAAGTGTATATTCATTGTAGTTGAAATGTAAAAATGCATTATTCATTAATATAAAATTTATATAATTTTAAATGGTTATTGTTCATTAATTTTTTTTGTGTTGTGGCATTAATGAAATGTGATGCGATATTGTGACATTCATAAAGGATTTTGTCCCATTGTGACATTTATGGAGGGTTATGTTGGTTTGTGCATTCCTTAAAGGTTATTTCAGACTGCTTCATTCATGATACTGTGTTAGAAACTATGTGGCATTATGACATTCATCAAATTTCATGCTACATTGCGATGTTCATTTTTTTTTTGCATTGTGACATTCATCAAATTTCATGCTACATACAATATCACATTTATTAATGGTTTTGTCACATTACAATGTTCATGAAGGATTTTTTTCCAGTTGTAACATTGCTCATTTTTTGTTGGGCTAGTTGACCATAACCCACATTCCTCAACAGTTATGTAAAATTGTAACATTCATCTTCAGTGAATTATGTAAAATGAAGGGTTTTATCATATTCTGACATTAATGAAATGTGATGTCACATTGTGACATTCATTGAGGTTTATGTTGTATTATTTCTTTCCTTTAAGGTTATTTCATATAGAAACATTCATCTTGTTGCGTTAATAGCTATGTCATGTTGTGACATTCATTAAATGTCATGTTGTGTTAACGATTATGTCACAATGTGACGTTCATTAAATGTCATGTTGCATTAATGACTATGTCACATTGTGGTGTTCATGCAAGATTTTGTCGCATTTTGATGTTATTAAAATGTGATGTCATATTGAGACATTCATAAAGGATTTTTTCACATTGAGACATTCATCAAGGGTTTTGTCACATTGTGACATTCATCAAGGGTTTTGTCACATTGCGACATTCATATTATGACATTAATGACTATGTCATATTGTGGTGTTAATTAAATTTCTTGTGACAATGTGATGTTTATTAAGGTCTGTTAAATTGATATGTTAATTACTATTAATGTTGCATTGCAAACATCATCAAGGGTTATATCTGATTGTGTTTTATTATTATTATTTTGGAATGCATTAAATTGTAGATTCATTGTAGTTGAAATGTAAAAGTGCATTATTCATTAATACCAAATTTATAGAATTTGAAATCATTATTTTTTATTCTATTCTATATGTACATGCAAAGATTAATATATGTATATGTTTTCATGCAATTTCTCATGACTGGAACTAGTGTAGTGTAGATCCATATTAACTCCAGATCTATCACAAGAGGGATAAATTCCCTTGAGGTGCAAGCCTCTACTCACATTTTTCACTTTAAAAAAGTTTTGAACCTCAAATGATTTGATACCTCTAAGTGTCTGATAGATCCATAATTAATATGAATCTATGCTTGTGTTAACCATAGTTGACCTATGAACCTTTTTTAATGATATTTCATTTTTTATGACCTTAATTAAATTATATTCATGCTAATTTACTTTAGTTTAACAATGTTAATCCTATTTGAAATATGTTGATTATAAGTGACTCTACTTAAGTAATGCATATATTAATTAACCTATGTTTATATTAGTTAAGTTGTGTTAAACTCATTTGACTTTTATCACATCAATTATTTTATTTTAAACTCAATAAATCTTAGATGATATTTGATTTATATTAGAATTAATTGATCGTTGGATACATGGTTTAAGTTGACCACTTTATTTGATCCATAAAAAGGATGTATTAAAATGGATGATGGTGAGTTTTATTTCTACAACTTCAACCCTATATTGACCTCCCCAACGAGCAATGGCGGCCCCCATTCAAGGAGGAGTCACCCCCTATTTTAGAAACATAGTGGCTGGAAGAAGATAACCACCCCAGACCCCTATCCTCATCCCTGACACCACAAGTATGCACATCCCAATGGACATGAAACAAACAAAAGAAGATAAGGAAACCCTGAAAAGCTGGGAATTGCTCCCACTTAGAACCACCAGAACTCGAAAGACAACAAGAAAAAACCATTGACTTGCATCCTGCAATCAAAGGAAATTCCGCAATATGAAATCATCTTTCCCCTCCTAGGGGAGGAAATCCAATACATGGAAGATCATGCCCTCATATGAAAATTTATGGTCCTCTATGCATCAAATAAATCCCTCATGTGGTGGATCAAAACTAGATCGAAACCCAAAGGGGAAGTATCCCTCAAACTGATATCCAAAGGATTCTTTATGGCCATCTTCAACCTGGCGTAAGATCGATAAAGAGTCTTCCAAGGAGTACCATACTTATTCAACTCTGCTGGTATATATATGTGGATCTGGAAAGAGAACTTCAACTAGAAAAATGAATATTTCACCGCAACTCTCATATGGATCATATTGTACTCTCTCTCACAGGAGCACTAGTGCACATAAATTCTAGAGGGTATTCGAAAAAATATTGGATCCTTTGGCAAGATCGCATAGGCCACCCTTCAAGTTCATTATACCTCCTACACCTCGATATGTGTCTACCTCAATGTCTCGAAAGATATTCCAACATCAATATGCCTCATATATAGGGATGTCGACTAGTTCCAAACCCTGTATTATGAACACATTCCCTTTTAGTGCCAAACATTCCATGCTCACGGGAAGATTTTCCAGGAATTTCCCCTGAATAATCAAATAGAGGCCCCCAATCCCCAATAGTAAAAGGATGAGGGAGGTTTTGAAAAATTCCAAGAAAATCACAAAGCCCAAAAGAGATTACCAACCCAGCCCAACCCGAAAGGCCCCTGCACCAGTAATAATTTCGACTCACTAGCTAACCTCTCATAGAAATAATTACCTCTCCCAATCCCCTCGGTCGAAACCCAACCAAGTTCCCATCTTGAATTAGAAAATAAAATTCTTTCCACTAGTTCTCCCTCTTCCCTCAATTTTGACCCCCAACTACAAAACCAAAATGATCCAATGGTCCCCTCTGAACCCCTAAAGGTGGAGAAGGATGAAATAGAAGACATGGATCTATAACATCTATATATGCAAGGCATAGCAACAACATGTGAAAAAAAAGAGGAGCACTCGATACCATATCAACAAATAAGACTATTGCAAAGTTCCTTGATCAAATCAGGGAATAAAGAGAAATGAGCAACGAATCAAAAAGGTAAGAACGCTATACCTGCATCTTTAGGATTCAAGAAAACTTCAAGAAAATAAATTATTGAGGCACCAAAAGATGTGAAAAAAATAAGAAGGCCATCCAACAAGGAACTCTTACAAGAACTGGGAGAACTTCTTCTAAATTCTGGAAGAATTAAGAGTATGGCAGAAAAATTCTCCTCACACCCCCAACCTTCCCAATCAAATATATATCATGGAATGTAAGATCCCTTAATGTCTCGAGTAATAAATTTGCTTAAATACCTTGATATCTGATGAAAAACCTTCTATAATCATGTTACAAGAAATCAAATTCACTTCCACAACTATGGGAAAAATGACCTCTAGATGTTGGAGAAGAAGCAATGTTATAGTAGTAGATGTCAAAGGACCATTAGGTGGTTTGGGAATCCTATGGAAACCTAGATAAATATCCCTTTCCTCTTTATTAACCACCCAACGTACTATTTCAACTAAATTCCAGCCAATAGGCTCTGATTAATCAGGCTATATCACCAATGTCTACGGACCTCAAACTATGCAGGATAAATTTACCTTTCTGCAATCTCTCTCCCTTATATCTCCTCTCTTACAAATCCATCCTTGGATCATATGGGAAGACTTTAACATATTAAATTCTCTCCCATATAAAAGATAAGGCTTAAACCAACTGGATCAAGAGTCTGAAAGATTTAAAAAAACCATTAGCGACCTGGGCTTCGTTGACTAGGAAACCACTCATGGAACCTTTACCTAGAGAAACCACCGATTTGGCCAACACCACATAGCCTCTCATCTAGATTTATTCCTCATATCAGAATATATTCTTCAAATAAACTACACCATAGAAGCCATCATTCTCCCCTATCATGGATCAAACCATTGGCCCATCAACCTCCTCATCGACATCCCAGCAAGCCCCAAGAATCGACCCTTCCACTTTGAATCCTTCTGGATGATGGATCCTTCCTTCCACTCCAACTTTCCGTCCTAGTGGAATTAAGTGGCAATCAACTCGGGCTCCCCAATGTATAGACTCCAACATCAGTTGAGGAACCTAAAAAAACAAATCAAGTTATGGAATAAATCATAATTTGGCAACATATTTCAATCCAAAAAAAAACTTCAAGAAAGAATGGAACAAAACCAACATCCTATGATCGCTTCAGGATGCTCCTAGGAACTATTAGAGGAAGAATTCTCTCTCATGGCCCACATAGAAAATAGACATAAAAACGAGTAAATACTTCAGAGACAGAAATCAAGAGTCCTATGGCTCCAGGAAGGTGAGAGAAACTCAATTTTTTTTCACAACTCGATGATCTAGTGAAGACATAACAAACAAATTTCTCTCTAAAAGACCAAAAATGCAAAAAATTAAGAAACCACCAGGACATCCAATCAGAGCTTCTTCAATACTACAAAACTCTTATGCAATAACCATAGATGAATCGAAAGGATGCAATCAGAAAGATTACACAACATATACCAAAAATGATAAATGAAATCCATAATGAAGGCCTAATGAGGCCAGTCACCATGGAAGAGGTGGAGAGTGTGATATGGGAGATTCCAAAAGGGAAATATCCTAGACTAGATGGATTCACAGTGGACTTCTACCAATTGTACTGACTGGTAATAAAGAACGGAGTTTGGGAAGAAATGGAAGACTCCAGAAAATATGAAAAAATCCTCCCATATTTCAATTATTCCTTCCTCACTCTCATTCCTAAAGAAGACAAAGTAGAAAACCCCCAAAAAATTCTCCCTGTAGATCTCTTCAACTTTATCTACAAACTCATATCCAAAATCATAATAAACAAACTAAAACTTCTCCTCCCCTCCCTAATATCCCTGTAGCAGAAACGTTTTGTGGAAGGAAGACAAATCCTAGAGATTATAATCCTAACTCATGACCTTATCCACTCACTTAATTCCTCAAAGAAACTTGGAATTCTCATCAAATTAGACCTCTCAAAATCCTTTGATATCTTGAACTGGAAATATATCCTTAGCATCATGGCCTCTTTTAGCTTAAGTGAAAATTGGATACAATAGATTCACTCTCTGATCTCCACGAACTTATTTTCTATATTGGTTAATGGTTCCCCCTCCCCAAACTTCTCCCCAACCAGGGATATCCATCAAGGAGACCCCCTCTCTCCCTTCCTCTTTATCCTGATGGTAGAAGGATTGGGAAGGGCTATCAAGGAAGAAGTGCCACTAGGAAACTGGAAGGGGATATCTCTCCATGGAGAAGAATCCTCAAACTTACATAAAAAATTTGTGGAAAACACAATGTTAATGGCTTATCTAACTCTGAAGGGATCCGTCACAATTGATAAAGTCCTCCACGACTTCTCTGAAGCCTTAGGGATGTGTTTCAATGAACATAAGTCCAACATATTCTTCTTCAACACCCCTCAATTGATACATCACATAATAGGTCTCCTAGGGTTCAAAACAAGCAATCTTTCATCCAAATACTTTGGAGTTTCGCTAACAGAGAACTCCTTAAAGAAAACATTTTGGGAGGACCTCTTAGACAAGATGGAAAAAAAATTGGGAAATCGATCATTTTGTTCTCTCGATATAGCTAGCGGACTCATCCTCATCAAATTGGTCCTTCAAGAAATTCCCATATACTGTCTCTTATTCATAGCAACCCCAAAATATATTCTCAGAGCAATAAGAAATATTCAAAGAGAGTTCTTATGGGGAAAATGTTTGTCTTCTAAAACTAAAATTAGATCTAGGATTGAGGGATCCAGAAACTCTCATCCAAACCATGGGGGATAATATATGGTGTTGTTAATTAACAAATCCCCAATCTCAATGAGTCGGCCTCTAGAAAATTAAATGCATCCAAAATCAGTAAATCAAGAAGATCATCAGAATGAACAATGCTCCTCCGGGTTCGTTCCTCTAGAACCTATCTTGGCATAATCGAAACTTACGTCAAGAAAATCGCTTCCAGGAAATAAACAATGGAAAGAATGCACTATTCTGGGAGGACACTTAGAAACAACTCCCTAGAATGGCATACCAACCATCTCAACTCAAACTGTAAGCTGGAATGACAACCCAGAATAAGACCATGGTTTCTCAATACTAGATGGAAGAAAAAAACGCGCGTCACTGGAGGAAATGGCTCCCCTACCATGGCTAGAATGGAGAAACATATACAAACATCATAGAGGGTTTCCTAGAGAAACTCAAAAAAAGGAGAATCTAGAGCTCCAAAAAATGATGTTGAACTTGATGGGGAAACAATGCTTATAGAACCTTCACAATGACAGAAGCATATGAGATAGATTACCAACACAACAAGTTTCCTCAAGCCCAAATTTGGCTCAATATTTGGAAACAAATCCTCTAGCCAAAAGTTTCGACCTTAATTTGGATAATATCCCTAAACACATCTCTCACTTGGGACAATATCAGCAAATGGGGACTCTCGGGCCCCTCCCAGTGCCCTCTTTTCTAGGTGCATGAGGAAACAACAAAGAACCTCTTAAATACTTTCATTTACACGGAAAATATTTAGACCCTCCAGAGGATTCTCTTTCGGTTCTTTGGTCACAATAAGAACTCCATAAAGGAAACCATAGAACAATGGCCAAAAAAAAAAACTCAGACCCTATTATCAACATAACATGGAACCTCTTACCTGGATTTATTACCTGGGAAGCCTCAAAAAAGAACAACCATAGGGTATTTAAGATTCAAGCCCTACCTCCAGAAGAAATATGGAGCAAGGTCCTCACTTTAATCAGCGAAACAATTATGTCCCAACCCTGGGAGGACAAATACTGGAAAGTTAGTCTGTTTAAGTTATCAATAGTCCAAGGCCTCAACCTGAGTGACATCTTAGCTTCTATCAGAATGTGAGCAGAAAAAACCCCTTCATCTTAGATATATAAGTGGAACCATCCCCCAAAAAGGTTTTTCAAGATGAACTTCAATGGGGCCTCAAAAGGAAATCTGAGAGAGGTAGGGTATGGAGGTGTATTCCAAACCAGCAAAGGAAACATATTTAGAATGTATGGGATTCAAATGGGGATAAATACCAACAACATCATGGAACTCCAGGTGCTAGAAGAAGGGATCTGTGTAGTCATGGTCCAAGGTTATGACAAGCTAATCATAGAAGGTGACTCCCGAATTGTAATCAAAATATTCAAAAGAATGCAACATGGCTCCCCAACATCGAAAACCAAAAAAATTTGGAGTCTATAGGTTAGTCTGGAAGACATTCAACAAATGTTGGCCTCCATACTAGTGATCATACCCAGACATGTAAAATTATTATCCAACAAGCTCGCAGAATGGTTAGCTAACGAACTCCTCAAGATTAAGGAGGATTTGTGGGACAAACCCTGAAATCTCTTAGAGGATGAGGGTTTATCCTAGGCTTGCACCTCAATCACAATAAAATACCTTTACACCCAGGAGAACGAGTAAGGGAACCTTCCAAGTGAGTGCCAAACCCCACAAGAAAATAAAAGGAGTAGGAACAACAAAATCAACCGTTAGGTCGAGAGGGATCGAGAGAAGAATAAAGTGGGAAGAATCACAACTATGGAAAGGAAGGACTTGAATTTACAAGCAGTTGAGTGTCACGAGGAAGGAAGTGATATGCCTCGTATCCACATCAAGACCTACCACATAAGCAACCTCTAGACGTGGAAAACATGACCATCGCTAGAAAAAGGTGGGGAAGGTGCTACAGGGCTCCTACTAGCAAGAGAGTCATAACCCCTCATGGAAGAATATCTAAGAAAGAATGAATTCGGAGGAGGGATCCCTGAGACTAGAGGGGGTATATTAAATGACCTAGCAAATTGGACCTCCCCTCCTACATGTGATCAAAACGTCATCCAAAGGGAACTCTGGAAATCAGACAACGACCGACTACCAGCTACCCACAAGGACGATATTTGACAAGATTGTGCCATGGGAAGCCCAGGGAAGTAATTAATGCAGGGGAATACTCATGAGATTCCAGGAGGAGGGATCCAAATAGACAATATTGAAACCTCTCACCATCTCACCCAAAAGGAAAAGCATCAGAACCAAGGGGAATTCATCAATGACACATGAATTCCATCTAGAAAAGGAAGGCAAGAATATTGCGTTGACATCCAACATCCACAGTTAAGGAAGTTAATGAAGGTGCCCAATGTCGAGGATGAGGAAAACAAGAAATGACAAATCTCCCATAATGTGAAGGATTCAAGAGAAAGCTCGAGGTAGGGCCAGCAAGGTAGAGGGAAAAAATAAATATATGAGAGTAATGGGGCATCCTATGGACACTAAGACACACTCCTGTCCCTATGATATTCTCCCATATGATCAACCCCTCTCCTCAGAATAAGAACGCGACACTTAGTGAAATGTTGATGTCGACTTTGCAGCTCAAGATGTTGGCCCAGGAATTTCAATCCCCCTCTGCTGGTAGCAAGAAATCTATTTTAAATCCTCTCTAAATCTAGTATCTCCTTTCAGTTCATGACTTCATTAGAGATACCATGGCCCCTAGGCATGGATATCCTCTCGGTTATAAATGTGGCTCTAGACTCCCTGGAGCTTCCACTTCGAGGCAACAAGAGGAGGGGTTACCAGAATCTCACATCCAAAAGGAGGATTTTAACCCCACCATAAAATAAATTTCAAAATGATTCATCTTCCTATTTGTGGCCACCCATCTTGTCCAATTGGCTCAAAACAGTTTTTTGGCAACTTACTGTTTTTAGTAGTTTTTTGGTTCCTAAATGTTCAGGGCCATTTTGAGGGACTAAATGATGATTTTTCATGATCATTAACCTCAATTATATCTAAATGATTTTATTGATCCCCCTAAATTAATCTCCTCATCAATACCTTTCCAATGAGCTATCATGCTCCCTAAACAGAGATCGCACGCAAAAGTTACGACCCCGGGAAGTTAATGTACTAACTTACCCTAATGGGGCCCACATGACTTTTGGCGCTTCATCTCCTAGGGTTAGGTTTTTGGATGTCTAGGGTTTTGAAATTCATGTTTATTTTAAAAATTCCTTGATAGCCTCATTGTACTCATCTTCTTTTGAATGAGCGTATCCACCACATCTCTTCTCAAAGATAAGTTGCCACCATTCTAGCAAGCTTGTTTTTAGTCTGCATTTTACAGTTTTCATCATATTTCTTATTTAATATAATCCAAGTTTTATTATATCTCTGTTATTGTTCATTGTGTCTATGTGTTAATATTATAAATCTATGGTTTCATTTCATTCCTCTCATAAATATGGATCAGTGGTATTAGAGCGGTCTTCTCCTTGTCATTTTTTTAATGCATCTCCCCGACGTGGTTAGGGTATAGAGAGTTGGATATTGAGCTTGTTTATCTTGAGGAAAACTACTATCACACGCCCAAGAAACATTTCATGGTGGGTGAAAATAAATACGACAGGATAGGATATCCTTTCAAAATGTTTCTCAAGGAATCCCTTGAGCAACAAAGGAACAAGATGATGGACAACTTTGCACAAATCCTTCGACGGTTGTTGAAAAGTAATGGAGCCAACTCAAGCGGAGGTGCCACCCCCTTCAAGGTATAGATCAATTTTTATATTCCTATATTTAAAGGACAAATATATGTCGATGCCATAGATAAATGGTTAAATCTTCTAGAAGGGTATTTTTCTGTACACAACTTTACCGATAGAGAAAAAATTACATTTTCACTCCTCAAGGCCATCCCCCATGTCAAAGATTGGTGGGAGACTTTCTATGAGCAAAATGAAATAGAAGGATCCACATTGTTTTCATTTGCACCCACTCAAGGTTCCTTCATGGATGCTATTAAGGAATAATATTACCATGTTAGAAGTTATGATGACTTGTATACAAGATGGACCACATTGCGGTAGGAAAGAGACCAAATAGTGCCAGACTTCACTAATTTCTTCCATACATTGCTCACCAAGATGGGTATCAAATATTATGAGTGACATATGTTGCTCAAGTACCACAGCGGTATGCATATATACATCCAAACATAAATGGATTTTATGGACATCTCATCCTTGGGCATGACCTATCGATATGTTGTCAAAATCGAGCAGAAGTTGAAACAAAAGACACGACAGTTTGGGTCTGGGAAGCCTGCATGGAAGAAGAAGGGCAAGGGAAGCCCCAACCTGCAGAAGGGAGGACAGGGAAAATATGGGAAGACTCAAGACAACCATTCCAAGCTACAAGAAAATAAGGACAATGGGAAGATGAAGAAAGATATCGGGAAGTGGTGTGAATTCCATAAGAGCCCCTAGTATAACAATGGTGATTTCCGCTCAAAGAATTCATTGGTGGTTGAGGTAAAAGCCTTTGAATCATATGCGGCTTCTGACTCTGAGTCAGAACTAGAAAAGGGGAGACTTATCATTGATGTGGAACCCAATGCCACCGTTTCTACCACCAAGATCCATCCCAGTGAACCTGATGATCCAGAGGAAGGCAAGCACCTCTTTAATTCACAGATGTGGGTAAAAGGAACTCTGCTACACTTCATCATTGATAGAGGTAGACAAAAGAGATTCATCTCAGTAGAGTTCATCAAGAGGTTATCCCTATTGAAAACACCGCACCCACAACACTACACCATTAGATGGCTCTATCAAGGAAGTGATCTTCGCGTCAGACAATAGTGTTACATGTCATTCAACATCAAGCCATTCTAGATGAGTTGTTATGTGATGTTTCTCCCCTTGAAGTTTGTGATGTTATTTTTGTCCAACCTTATTGATCGAAACATCATGTTTTATATGAGTTTAGGTATTGCAATGTTATTATTACTTTGAATAGAAAATTGTACAGGATACTCGAGCTAGTACCACCTAGTCTTATTTCCTTGATCTTTTCCAAGCAATGTAGGAAGGTCATTTCTCAGACTCGTAAGTTTTTCTTCTTCGTGATTCTCTCTCAGAGTGAGTGAAAGGTTCAAACACCCATGGCCTCCATGACCGACCTCTCCACACAATATAAGAAAGTGGATAAGGTCATGGAAGAATATAAGGTCATCTTCTCATCACCTATTGTGGTACCTTTGCACTGTCAGGTCAAACATCCCGTCAATCTGACCCCTGACGCACCACTACCCAATGGGATAGTATATTTGTTGGACAACTGAGAGGGGAGGGTGAATCAGTTTTTACTGTGCTTAAACAATTATGCCCATTTCAAAACCTTTACAGAACACTCAATGATGATCACAACAATGCAGTGAGGTAAACAATATAATATTCAACATCAATCACACACATGAAATATACAAAGACAGATATTTCTTGAGGAAACCCATAAAGGGAAAAAACTCTTCTTCTTGATATGATAAGTAATCTTTATTTTCCGTACATTATCATTATTTGGATCTCCAACTCCTCTTGAGGCTACAACCTTTGTTTTACAAGTTGCAACTTGCTAAGAGAACCAACTCTCTGGTTTCTCTAACACCCACTAGAAGGAAGCACCAACTCCCTAGTTTCTCTAGAACCCACTAGAAGGAAGCACCAACTCCCTGAGTGTTCCAACACCAACTAGATGGAAGCACCAACTTCCAGTTACACATGCACCAACCTATATAACAAAGAAAAATAGTTCTCCCTTGCACCACCCTGCCACCTTGTTTTTTTTTGGATGCAACCAGACGGAGGCTACAACTCCCTGTGTGTAACGACCCTTAATTATTAAGATGATTAATTTAATAAATAATCCTAAAAATTAGCTAAACTATAATTAGTTATTAAATAAAATTAACTAATTATTGTTATTAAATAGTTATTCTTGACTATGCTTAATTTAAGTATAATTAACTCTTTAATCAATATGGTTAATGATTAATTTGATTATTAATTAATTAACTAATGAATAAAGTATTAAATTAAAGAGGGAGAATAAAATAAAACATTTAATCAAGTTACGTATTCATGAAGGGATCACATAAGGATCCTGAGGAGATAAGAGGATTAATGAATGGATAAGGTATAATAAAGAGTTAGGTGGGAGTTAATGTAGGGGGGCGGTGAAGGAGGAATAAGGGGAGGATTCATTTACGAGAGGGGAGAAAGGAATTTGGGGGAGAACTTGGAGTATTGGACAGTATTGGACAGAGTGAATTTACAGTGGGATTTACAGTGCACCGGGGGGCTGGGGAGGTTTTGGGCTCGGAGGGCTAGGATATCCATTGATATCCCAGGGCTAGGCGCTACTAGTCGGCAGGGAGGTTGGTTTTGGGGTGGTGTCCTAAGGAAGCAAGCGAAGGGAGCAAGCTGCGGATAGCATCAGAGTGAGGTATGTAAATTCAAATTCATGGATTGTTTACTTAGATTTATTACTTATTTCCAAATTCTACTTGCGTAAGTGTTAGCGTAATTGTTGAGATAATTTGAAAATTTTGAAAAGTTTACTTCTTTGTAAAGCTTATAGAAATTACATAAATTACAGTAATTTGGTAGAAATTTAAACGTTAATTCAAATCCGGTCTTTACCCTGTGTTCAAGCACCGGCTTGAAATTCTAAGGATAACAGTCCTCCATAGTACCTCCCTACCAATCTGAAATATAAATATTTTCTTTTCATAAATTTATCATAGTGATAGAGTATTTATCAATGGCTTACTAGTCTCATCATTGTTCTGCTACACTGCTCTACTCTGCCTGCATCAGTGTCTTCCTACATGCATCTCTTGCGCTTTTTGTTCTTCTGCCTTTTATACTCTATGATCCATGTCCATTCTATGCACTATGTCCATTCTATGTACTATGCCTCTTCTGTGCATTTCAGTTGCTGCACACAACCTGCTTCTACTTGCATGAATCACACTCAACAACAACAACCCTCTATTCTCTATTATGTGCATATTTATCATGCCAAGTCCTCTACCAGGGCATACACTCAACTCTTCGTCCTCTATGGTGATCATACTGAGTCTATTCATCAGTGGCCATTATCCAGATATTTTTTGGTGCTTTCGCAGTTACATTATCCGACGCATTTCCATATGTCAATTGTCTAAATGACGAATCTTCAGTTCAATGGTAGTTATCTCGAGACTCTTAAGCTCCTCTTGAGATCACACTCAATCTCATCGAATTATCTGGCAGATACTGATCCAGATTTTATGAGAAGAATGAAATGAATATAGATTATTAACAGGTTCTTAACACAAAATAACATAGATACAGTAAAATTGGTTTTCTATTCAATAATGAAATAAGCTGAAACTGTAAAATGCAGCGGAAACAAGCTTGCTGGAATGGTGGCGGCTTATCTCTGAGAAGAGATGTGACGATTGCAAAAATTCGCAAGAAGAAGATTACAATGATGCTTTGAAGGAATTTTTACAATAAACAAGAATTCCAAAACCCTAGACATCCAAAAAACCTAACCCTAGGAGATGAAGCGCCAAAAGTCATGTGGGCCCCGTTTGGGTAAGTTAGTACATCAACTTCCCGAGGTCGTAACTTTTGCATACGATCTCCGTTTTAGGCGTGTGATAGCCCATTGGAAAGGTATCATCGAGGGGATTCATTTTGGGGTCTCAATAATTCCTTTGGATGTCATTGAAAATCTTGGTCCCAAAAAACCTTCATTTTGGCCCTCAAAATGGCCCTGGAAGTAAAAACTGCTAAAAATAGTAAATTGCCAAAATTGTCAAAAAACTATTTTGAGAAAGTTGGAAAAGGTGGGTGGCCACTAATATCCATATGGATCAATTTTCCCTCCTTAGGAAGCAATGGTCTCCATTACGTTGAGGTTCCCCATCAGATAAGGAAATTTCTGTTGAATTTGGCCCCGGGTGAGCCACTTCCCTTGTTGCAGAAGCTTCCCTGCTTTGACAACTCGATAAAGCTAGATCCTTTGTTGTCGAGTGCCCTTGATATATGTGTCCACAATATGATCATTGGATGAATGTTGTATGTAGTCAGGGTTGAGCTCTATGGGTTTCAATTGTTCTGCTACTTCTGAGGTGTCCAATAATGGTGGGAAATAAGGGCGAAGGAGATCCTCGTTGAACACTGGGTGCAGGATAAGGAAAGGAGGAATGTTGAGATAAAAGGAGTTATCCACCATATACTTGGTGATAGTGTACGACCCATAACAGAGTGGGCGAAGCTTTCGATGGGGTCCTTTAAGGTGGTTTTTCTGCAAGTGCAACCAAACTTTGTCGCCCACCTGAAACTTATGTGGCACCCGATGTTGATCATGGCATTGTTTGTACTTGTCATTGGACTTCTATAGGATATCCTAAACATGTTGGTAGATGTGTTAGATCCCCTCAATGAACTAGGTGGCTTTGTTAGATTCAGTTGGAGCAGGAGATGAGTCGGTCAAGGTGACTGCAAGGGGAAGTGCAACATCTATGGGACCCAATGGTTGGAATCCCAACCCCACCTGAAAGGGGTTGTGGTCGGTTTAGCTATGCAGATCTCGGTTGTAGCTATGATGGACATAAGGAAGGCTCTCATCCAATGTGCGAGGGTGATTTGAATTATACATGCGAAGGATATGCACAATCATTCGATTTACAACCTCATTTTGGCCATCTGTCTGGGGGTGGAAGGCCGTGGATTTGGTCAGCTTTGTGTCCAGCAGTGACCAGAGGCTCGACCAAAATGTGCTGAGAAATCGACTATCCTAATATGAGACAATGGTTTGTGGGATTCCAAAATGTACCCAAACTCGTTCAAAGAATATCTTGGCAGTGGCCTCTGCTATGATGCTCTTATTGCAGGAAACCAGAATCTCCATCTTAGAAAAGCGATCAACAACCACAAAACATAGTCATTTACCCACTTGGTGGATGGGAGGCCTGACATGTAGTCCATTGAGATGGATTCCCATGGCCTGTCAAGAGTAGGAAGAGGGGTGTACAGGCCCCTGTTTCTTAGTGGCTGGTTTGGCAATAGCGTAGGCAATGCAGGACTTGATATACTTGCTGACCTCCTGTCGAAGTTTCGGCCAGTAGAAATTTAAATGTAGCATCACCACTATATTTTCGACACCGAAGTGTCCTACTACCCAACTATAGTGGGATTCCCATATCATCTTCGCTCGCTCACTTGATGGAACACACATATGGCCTAGACGACACAACAACCCATCCTGGAGATGGAAATTATCGACAGCTATGTGTGCACCCAACATTTCATAGGTGGTGGCGAAGTCAGGGTATGTCTCATAGAGTTGAGGCCATCTAGATGTCGCATGGTCACAAGAGTCTAGCACCGTGGTGAGTGTCGCGAATGGAGGTCTGCTGAGGCAATCAATGACGCGATTGGTGCTTCATGTTTTATACTTGATGTTGAGGTGGAATTGTTGCAATTATGTGGACCACTTTTGATGGTGGTCATTCTTCAATTTTCCTTGTGTCTGCATGAACTGCAGTGGCTTATGATCAGTGTGGATGACTGTCTCCTTCCCAAGAATGTAATGTCTCCACTGGCGTCAGGCTTGCACAATGGAGTACATTTCTTTGTCGTAAGTAGGGTACGTACAGACAATATCTGATAGTGTATCACTATGATAGGCCACAGGGTGGCTATGCTGAGTGAGAATGGTGCCCACAACATAGTCTGAAGCATCTGTCTTGATCTCAAAGGGATGTTGCAGGTCTAGTAGTGAAATTACTAGGGCTGAGCACAAGCATTGCTTCAAATCATCGAACTCTTGTTGTTGGGACCAACCCCACACAAATTTCACCTTACCACCACCCCTTTTTATTTGGCTAAGGGCCCATGAAATATGGGAGAATCCAAACATGAACCTGCAGTAGAAATTGGTAAGGCCCAAGAAGCTCCGAAGCTCCGAAGCTCAATGATTGTTGTTGGGGCTGGCCAGTCACGAATGATTTGGATCTTGGCTGGATCCACATGTACGCCATGCTGATCAATGATGTAGCCCAGGTAATGGACCCTGTCCATGCTGAAGGAGCATTTTTCCAAGTTGTCATATAGATCTTGTTGCCATAGGGTGTGCATAGCTTGTTGAATATGCTGCAAGTGTTCATCCCAAGTCTTTCTGTAAATTAGAATTTCAGCCAGATACACCACTATAAAAGTATTGGTGAAGGTCACATGATATCATCCATCCTCATAAAAGTGGCTGGAGCATTTGTCAAACCAAAGGGCATGACCAACCATTCAAAAAGGCCTTCCTTTGACTTGAAGGCAGTCTTCCATACATCTGTTTGATCTATCGGGACCTGGTGGTAGCAAGACTTTAGATCAATATTACTGAAGTATTTGGCCCCCATGAGTTGATCAAGGAGGTCATCGATTTGGGGAATCAGGTACCGGTTTCTGACTGTTATTTTATTCAGATCCTGGTAATCAATACAGAGTCGCCAAGTTCCATGTTTCTTTTGTACCATCACGATTGGGATCCCGCAAGGTGATGAGATGGGACAAATGTTTCCCTTATGGAGAAGTTCTTGGATCTGTCACTTGATCTCCTCATTCTCTAATAAAGAGCAGTGATAGACTGGCCCATTAGGCAGCGATGCACTCGGGGTCAGATCGATGGGGTGCTTGACCTGACAGTGCAGAGGTACCCCTATAGGTGAGGAGAATATATCCGAGTATTCTTCCATGACCTTATCTACTTGCTTCTGCTGTGTGGAGAGGTCTGTCACAGAGACCCTAGATGTGGCTTTGATATTTTACTTATTTTGAGAGCGAATCACGAAGAAGACAAAATTCCCTGTCTGAGAGATTACCTTCCTGCATTTCTTAGCAGAGATCAAGGAAATAGCACTAGGTGGGACTGCCTCGGGTATCCTGTACAATTTCTTGTTCAAAGTAATAATAACACTACGAGGCCTAGACTTGTATACAACATGAAGTTTCCATAAATAAGGTTGGCCCAAAAGAACATCACAAACTTCGAGAGGAGAAACATCACACAATACCTTGTCTTTGAAGGGCTTGATGTCGTATGACGGTCGACACTGTTGGCTGACACGAAGATCACTTCCTTAGCATAGCCATCTAATGGTGTAGGGTTGTGAGTGTAGTGTTGATGGCAGGGCTAGTCGCTTGATGACCTCTGCTGAGATTAGGTTCTTCTGGCTACCGCTATCAATGATGAAGTGAAGTGGGGTTCCTTTTACCCATATCTATGAATGGAAGAGGCACTCTCCTTCTTCTGGCTCATCTGATTCACCAGGCTGGAGCTTGGTGGTAGCAATAGTGGCACTAGGTTCCGTGTCAATGATCCGTCTTCCCATTTGTAGTTTTGGCTCAAAGTCAAAATCTACATCTGATTTAGAGGCTTTCACTTCAGCCACCAGCAACTACTTGGAGCAGAAGTCAGCAGTGTTATGCCAAGGGCTCTTATGGAAGTCACACCACTTCCCCGTATATTTCTTTGTCTTTTCGGTGTCCTTCTTTCCTTGCGGCTTGGACTGGTTGTCCTGATACTGTCCATATTTACTCTATCCTTTTTTATGTAGGTTGGGGCTGCCCTTTCTTGGATTTTGTTGTGTGTGGTTCCCAGGCCCAAATTGTCGTGTCTTTTGTTTGAGCCTCTCCTCGATGTTGACAACATATCGGTAGGCCACACCCAAGGATGAGATGTCCAAAAATTTCAGTTCGGTATGGATGTATCTATGAAGAGCATCATGATACTTGAGCACCAGATGTCGCTCTGAATATTTGATACCTAGCTTGGTGCGCAAGGTATGGAAGATATTTGTGAAATCTGGCACTGCTTGGTCTCTTTCTTGCCGCAGTGTGGTCCATTTGGTATACAAGTCGTCATAACTTCCAACAGGGTAGTATTGTTATTTAATAGCATCCTTGAAGGATTCCCATGTGGTTGTGACTGAAAATAATGAGGTTTCCTCTGTTTCCTTTTTCTCACAGAAAGTTTACCACCAATCTTTGACATGGGGAATGGCTTTGAGGAGCGCAAAAGTAATCTTTTCTCTATTTGAAAAGTTATGGACAGAAAAATACCCTTCTAGTAGATTCAACCACTTATCTACAACATCTACATCTATATGACCTACAAATATAGGAATATTGAATTTTATTTGTACTTTGAAGGGGGTGGCACCTCCATTTGAAGAAGATGCATCGCCTGTTGGTAGTCGTTGAAGGATTTGTGCGAAACTATCCATCATCTTGTTCCTCTGTTGCATGAGGGCTTCCTCAATCAACAGTTTGAAAGGATATCCCATCCCATCATCTTTCTTTTCTCCTGCATGAGAGGTTGCTTGGGCATGCAAGATATTTTGTCCTCAAGAGAAGCAAGCTCGAGACCCAACTCTTTGTACTTCGACCTCGTTGGGGACATGCATTAAGACAACAAGGAGAAGACCGCTCTGATACCACTAATTTGGATTTTATGAGAAGAATTAAATGAATACAAATTATTAACAGGTGCTTAACACAAAATAATAGAGATACAGTCAAAACGTTTTTCTATTCAATAACAAAATAAGATGAAACTGTAAAATGCAGCGGAAAGAAGCTTGCTGGAATGGTGGCGGCTTATCTCTGAGAAGAGATGTGATGGTTGTGCACATTCACAAGAAGAAGATTAAAATGAGGCTCTGAAGGCCTTTTTACAATAAAAAATAATTCCAAAACCCTAGACATCCGAAAAACCTAACCCTAGGAGATGAAGCGCCAAAAGTCATGTGGGGCCCGTTTGGGTAAGTTAGTACATCAACTTCCTGGGGTCGTAACTTTTGCATACAATCTCCGTTTTAGGTGTGTGATAGCCCGTTGGAAAGGTATCATAGAGGAGATTCATTTTGGGGGCTCAGTCATGAATTTGGATATCATTGAGAAGATCTATCCCTAAAAATATTCATTTAGGCCCTCAAAATGGCCCCGAAAGTTAAAACTACTAAAAATAGTAAATTACCAAAATTGTCAGAGAACTGTTTTGAGCTAGTTGGAAAAGGTGGGTGGCCACTGCTATCCATATGGATCAGATACAAAAACTCCATTTCTAGCAGTTACAATCAGTCCTTTTCGGAAGTTATAGAGAGAACTTTTGTGCGCTCATTCCTTTGGCGCCTTTTCCCTTCCTGAGAGAAACTTCGCAGCAGGTGCTAGATTTTCTTGCTAAGCCCCTTCCTTTCATGTGATCATCAGTGGTGAAAAAATGCCTATTCAAAAGGCACTTCTCGATTTTTTTCTAGTGAGTGTTGGCTCCATTTCACGATATGAGCTTGGCCTATAAGCTTCATGCGACCACGCGATTGTGGGTGCATCCATAGTTGGTTTGAGGTCAACCTGCTTTTCTCCCAACAATTCACTACGCACCTCCATGTGTTCTTTCTCCTAAACCATGGTTTCAATTGTGGCTCACTCACAAAAGATTAATACCCAAGCATGTTATGGCCCCGCAAAGGAGCATGAACTTACATCTCATGATCTTGACAGTGCTCCTGAACGGACGGTTCAGATATATACTCTCAAGTCTATGGACCAGATCTCACCTTCCTACATCAACGACTTAGATTTACTTCATGATCTGGGCTCCGAGAGTTTCAGATCTTAAACCCTGTTGTTGTTGACTGGATATCTTCCGGAATGGAATATTTGTTGACATTTGTCCTCTTCAATCGATGGCTCTTCCTTCTTTCCTTTGTCCACGTGCGATCCTCAGTCTCAACAATCAAGTGACATGTGGCCCTCCAAACCAACAGATGAGATTGATTTCACCTTTCGGGCTTCGAGAGTTTCGATTCTCAAACTCTGCTTTCTCTTGGAGAATTTCATCTGAAGTCCACGATCCAATGACACATTTCCATTTCAGATCAATGGTCATGATCCTTTCACATCTCCAAACTTCGGAGATTTCAACTTACGCTATCCTTCCACTAGAGTAGATTGATGGATGAGAGTGCTCCCGAAGTGATATTTCAGATCGAACATCTCGTGTCCACTTCGGGACTTCGACATTTGGGACTTTGGAGATTTTGTCATTTTCTAGTGGTAAAACTCTCGAAGAAAAAATACTGGAGTGAAGTAAATCTTGCGTCACTCGATGACATGTCACGAGCTGAGAAACTTCCTCGTTTCACTCTGATTTGTGATTTGCACGTACTTGAAGTGCCAAATCAAATTGACACTTGTCATTGTCTGATTGCACAACGTGTCCTTTCTGACATAGTATTACTGACGTGATCTGTTGATGTGGTCTTCTAACGTGGTCTACTGCCCAAAAACATTGATCCAATGCTCCTCGTATGTCCTCCAAATCCAATGGTCCTTATTCATTTCAGATATCTGAGCTTCGGGTTTTTCCAATACTAAACTTTCCGGAGCGTAACCTCCTTGCATATTTATATCCGAAGTGAATTTCATTCGTTGATCATGATCCTAGATCGATGGCTTGATCTGTCTACAATGTATCTCTTCTATCTTATCCTATCCTTCCACTTCAAACTGATCTGACAGTTGTCGTATACTCCGGCTCTCTTGACTTTGTGTTTTTCAAGTCTCAAAATTTCTAGAGCATAACCTTCTCGTATATTTAAACCCGAACTAAATGTTTTTCATCGATCATGACCTGAGATTGATGGCTTGATCTTTCAATGTTTCAACTTTGCTAGATTATCCTATCCTTCCACTTGAAGGTGATCTGACGGCTGACGGAAATTCGCATAATCGAATTATCAAACGTTTTCCTCTCTTATCCTATCCTTCCACTCAAACTAATCTGACGACTCAAATTAGTCCTCGATCCAATGGTTGATATCTCTTCTTCAAGAACTTGGACTTCGTTCTTTGTCATTCCATATCAACAGTGCACTCTCTCCCTTTAATCGACGGTTGTGATCAAATCGTGACCTCACATGTCAGGTGTTTGAATGTGATCCAACCCTGACTCTTCCAACTCCTGATATCTAAAATACTCTATATCAATGGCCGATGATCCTCGGTGATCTAACGGTCCAGATCTTGTCAGGACTTCATGTTTCATGAAGTTGGAGGATGGCTCTCAGCCATTATCCTCTTCGCAGTTATACTGGATACACCGACTGTTCGTCTTCGATGCTCATATCCAATGGATCAGATCTGTACTTCTCCTTTTCTCTTCTTCTGGTCAGTGGACTTGGATCTAACAGACATCGAGTATTCGGGATTAGTGATCCAATGACCAGTATCGCTCCTCCTCCCAACTTTGAATAATTTCTAAGTGTCAAAGGTTCTGCGAGTCCTTATGAATTTGGGTCTCATTTGCATTTCTGAGAACGCTATCTCTCCTGAGATTTGATTGCATACTATTCATTTCTTCTCCTGAACTTATGATTTCCCTATTTTCCATCGTTGTTGATTTCCTCATTGTTGATTTTCTTTATTTTAAACATACCATCATCACTATTGTTCTTGCCATCAATTCCAATCACACTTTGCCTATAAACATGCCAACAATATTCCCCTTTGGCATTGATGGAAACCCTCAGAGGTTATGCCAGTTTTTTTGGACCTCCAACTGTAGCATCCAGACCACTCCTTTTCTCTCTCTTTGACATCAATGTCAATGAAAACATGCTCCCCTTGAGCTATTGAAATACTTTTTAGAGGTATCATATATTCAACCAATACATAGTCCCCCTGATAGGATGGATTCTCTTATTTGAGTCCTTAAAAGTATTTGTATCTAACTCAGAGTCTTCTCCTTCTGATTCTTGGACCTGTTCATCTTCAGCTTCATTTGTTTCCTCTATAGCAGACTTAATATTTCTCACCTCTCTTACTGGAACTCCTTCATCAACCTTTTCTTGTCATAATTGAATGACTCCCCGTGTCACATAAACTTTTGTTTTTATCAAATCTTTTTGATTTGTACTTCTCTTCACCTTCAGAGTTCTGGTCCTTCCTTTTGTGTGGACACTTAGATTAAAAGTGACCTATCTTTCCATAGTTAAAAGATTTGAAGGGAAAATTGCCTTGATACTTGCCTGATCATTTCTTTAGTCTTCTCACAAATTTTGCTTCAATTTCATCAAGCTCAGATTCCTCATTCTTATATGCTTTAAAAGAATATTCTCTAGTGGTGGATTTACCTTTACCTATCCTCATTTCATATGCATTCAACGTTCCTAGAAGTTGATCAAAAACCAAATATTTTAGATCATTAAGTTCTTCTATAGCAGAGAGATTTGGGTTGAACCTATCTGGAACAGATCTCAAAATTTTCTGAACTAAAGAGACTTCCTCAATTTTTTCACCAAGAACTTTCATTGCATTTACTAGTTCTTCAACTCTCATAAATTTATTCCCAACAGTTTCATCTTCTTTCATCTGTAGTTGTTCAAACTGTACTATGTAGGTTTGAAGCTTGGAATCCTTTACCTTTTCATTTCCTTCATAACTGCTAATGCATTTTTCCCACATTTCTTTGGCAGATTCTAAGTGCATAACTTTTACAAATTCTTCTTCTGCAAGCCCACTTAGAATAGCATTCACAGCCTTAGCGTTGAATCTGAATTATATCTTGTCATCCTTAGAAGCTAGTACAACTGGCTTTACATAACCAGTCTCTACGACATCCTAGACATCTTCACCTAAAACCATTATGTAGGTTCTCATCCTAACTTTCCAGAAGCCAAAGTTTGTTCCATTGAAGAGGGGGGCCTTATTAGTTGAAGTTCCTCCATGGATAGTCATTTTTAAGATATAGGATCTACCCTTAAATAAAGGGAACTTGATCTAATACCAATTGTTGGACAACTGAGAGGGGGGGGTGAATCAGTTGTTACTGTGCTTAAACAATTATGCCCATTTCAAACTCTTTACAAAACACTCAATGACGATCACAATAATGCAGTGAGATAAACAATAGAATATTCAACATCAATCACACACATGAAATATACAGAGACAGATATTTCCTAAGGAAACCCATAAAGGGAAAAACCTCCTCTTCTTGATATGATAAGTAATCTTTATTTTCTATACATTATCATTCTTGGGAGCTCCAAATCCTCTTGAGGCTACAACCTATGTTTTACAAGCTGCAACTTGTTGAGAGAAATAACTCTCTGGTTTCTCTTGCACCCACTAAAAGGAAGCACCAACTCCTTAAGTGTTCCAACACCAACTGGATGGAAGCACCAACGTCCAGTTACACAGGAACCAACCTGTATAACAGAGAAAAATATTTCTCCCTTGTACCACCCTGCCACCCTGGTTTTTCTGGCTGCAACCAAATGGAATCTACAACTCCCTGTGTCCAAGCACCCACTTGAAATTTTGAGGATAAAAGTCCTCCCTAGAACCTCCCTACCACCTTGAAATATAAATATTTGATTTTCATAAATTTATCACAGTGATTCAGTATTTATCAATGGCTTACTAGTCTCATCACTGTTCTGCTACACTGATTTTCTCTGCCTACATCAGTGTCTTCCTGCACACATCTCTTGTGCTTTCTATTATTATACCTTTTATGCTCTATGTGTCATTTCCATTCTATGCAGTATGTCCATTCTATGCGCTATGTCGATTATGTGCATTTCAGTTGTTGCACATAGACTGCTTCTACTTGCATGAATCACACTCAACAACAACAACCCTTTCTTCTTTGTTATGTGCATATTTATCATGCCAATTCCTCTGCTAGGTCATACACTCAAATATTCATCCTCTATAGCGATCATCATGAGTCTGTTCTTCATCAGTGGCCATTATCCTGAGATTCTTTGACTTCTTTGGCAGTTACAGTCTTCGATGAATTTCCATCTGTCAATTTTGTAAATGATGAATCTTCACTTCACTAGAATTTACCACGAGACTCTTCAGATCCTCTGGCAATCACACTCAAGCATGCTGAATTCTCTAGCAGATACAAACTCTCCATTTCTAGTAGTTAAAATCATTCCTTTCTGGAAGTTACAGAGAGAACTTCTGCACACTCGTTCCTTTGGCACCTTTTCCCTTCCTAAGAAAAAATTCACAGAACACGCTAGCTTTTCTTGCTAAGCCCCTTCCTTTCACATGACCATCAGTGGTGACCAGACACCTATTCAAAAGGCGCTTTCCGATTTCTTTATAGTGATCACTGGCTCTATTTCACAATATGACCTTGGGATATAAGCTTCATGTGACCACACGATTGTAGGCACGTCCATAGGCGATTTGAGGGAAACCTGCTTTTTGCCCCATAATTCACTAAGCACCTCCATGTGTCCTTTATCCTAAACCGTGGTTTCAATTGCAGCCCGCTCACGAAAAATTAAGACCCAAGAATGTTTTGGTCCCACAATGGAGCATGATCGTCGATCTCACAATCCTAACGGTGCTCCTGAATAGACAGTTCAGATCTATCCTCTCAAGTATGCGGACCAGATATCACCTTCCTATATCAACGACTGAGATTTACTTTATGATCTGGGCTTTGGGAGTTTCAGATCTCAAACCCTATTGTTGCTGACTGGATATATTCTGAAATGGAAGATCTGCTGACATATGCCCTCTTCAATCGATGGTTCTGCCTTCTTTCCTTTTTCCACGCGCGATCCTCAGTCTCAACGATCAGGTGACATGTGGCCCTCCAAACCAACAGACGAGATTTATTTTTCCTTTTGAGCTTCAGGAGTTTCGATTCTCAAACTCCGCTTGCTCCCAAAGAATTTCACCTGGATTCCACGATCCAACGATGCATGCCCCTTTCGGATCAACGGTCATGATCCTTTCGCGTCTCTGTAATTCAGATATTTAAACTTATGCTATCCTTCCACTAGAGTAGATCAGCGGATGAGAGTTCTCTCGAAGTGATTTTTCAGATCGGACGTCTCGTGTCCACTTCAGGACTTCGACATTCAAGAATTCAGAGTTTTTTCGTTTGCTAGTGGTAAAAATCCTGAATCAAAACTCCCGTAGTGATGTAACTCTTGCATCACTCGATGACGTGTCACGAGCCGAGTAGATGCCACGTGTCACTCTGATTTGTGATTTGCACATACCTGAAGTGCCAAATCAACTTGACACTTGTCATTGTCTTATTGCACCATGTGTCCTTGCTGACGTAGTCCTGCTGACGTGATCTATTGATGTGGTCTTCTGATGTGGTTTTCTTCCCAACATCACTGATCCAACGGTTCTCATATGTCCTCCAATTCTGATGGTCCTTATGCATTTCAAATTTATGGGTTTTAGGTTTTTCCAATCTCAAACTTTCTGGAGCGTAACCTCCTCACATATTTATATCCAAAGTGAATGTCATTCATCGATCATGATCCTAGATCGATGGCTTGATATGTCTATGATGCAACTCTTTTACCTTATCCTATCCTTCCACTTCAAACTGATCTAACGGCTGTCATATACTCTGGCTCTTCGAAATTCGAGTTTTTCAAGTCTCAAACTTTCCAGAGCATAACCTCCCCATATATTTAAACCCAAACTAAATGTTGTTCATCAATTAGGATCTTATATCGATGGCTTGATCTATCATCATTAAGTATATCCTAGCTTATCCTATCCTTCCACTTGAAAATGATCCGACGGCTGATGGGAATTTGCATAATCGAATTCTCAAACATTTTCCTCCCTTATCCTGTCCTTCCACTCAAACTAATCTGACGAATCAGATTATTCCTTTATCCAACGGTCATGATATCTTCTTTGAGAACTCAGACTTTGTTCTTCATCATGCCAGATCAATGGTCCACGCTCTCCCTTTAATCAATGACCATGATCAAATCACGACCTCACATGTCGGGTGTTTGAACGTGAGCCAACCTTGACTCTTCCAAGTACCGATATCCGAAATACTCTAGATCAACGGCCCATGATCCTCTATGATCTAACGGCCCACATATTATTAGGACTTCATGTTTTGTGAAGTTGGAGGATGGATCTTAGCCATTATCCTCTTCGTAGTTATACTGGATCCAACGTCTATTGGTCCTCGACACTCAGATCCAATGGATCAGATCTGTACTTCTCCTCTGCACTTCCTCTGGTCACTGGACTCTGATTAACTGACATTGTATATTCGGGATTAGTGATCCAATGTCCATTATCATTCCTCCTCCTGAGCTTGCGCATCCTCCCGACTTGGAATAATTTCTATGTGTCAAAGGTTCTGCAAGTCCTGATGACTTTGGGTCTTGTCTACGTTTCTGAGAATGCTATCTCTCCTAAAATTTGATTGCATATTGTTCGCTTCTTCTCCTGAACTTATGCTTTCCCTGTTTTCCATCATTGTTTCTTTCCTCATTGTTACTTTTCTTTACTGTAAACATACCATCGTCATTGTTGTTCTTGCCATCAATGACAAGCACACTATGCCTCTAAACATGCCAACAATCGTCACTCTCTACTATAAAATGAGGATATCAAGTGTGAGATCCAAGAAATTCTCCACAAGGGGCACATATGACCCAGATCATCACCTTGTGGAAGCTCAATCATGCTAGTACAGAAAAAAGGAGAGACTTGGCAACTCTGAATTGATTATCAAGACCTAAATAAAATGGCAGTCAGGAACTGGTACCCAATTCCTCGAATCGTTGATCTCCTTGATCATCTCAAGGGGGGGAAATAATTTAGTAAGATTAATCATAAGTCTAGCTACCATCAGGTCTCAATAGAACCGACAGATGTATGGAAATTTCCTTCAAGTCAAAAGAATGTCTTTTTGAATGGTTGTTCATGCCCTTTGGTTTGAAAAAATTCCCAACAAATTTCATTAGGATGATGGACGATATCTTGCGGCCTGTTGGCACAAGGGAAGACCCAGAGTTTATCTCTAAGAGAACACCAACAAGCCCTAACTTCTAGCCTTTTCATCAACACCCGTGAAGCAGATGCAGTCTCACCCAAAGCAACCATGGGTGGGTTGCAGGACAAAGATGTCTACAACCAAAGGGAATATCAAGTGATTCTAATACTTAGAACAATACATCAAGCCTATATCACTTATCAACTTAGATCTACTCCACATAATTGTCTATCAAATCTAACATAGTAATGCAATAGCAATATATCAATAACAAAGAACAGAACAACAATCACACATATGCCACAGGATATACATGGTTCACCCTCTCTCTAGGGATACGTCCACGAAACTATTCTTTATAACGTACTAAGATGAAGCATATAGATCTTGTCTGTGCTCTTAGCTAGCAGATCTTCTCTCTTCTCATCACTATCTCTTCCCTCCCTTCTCACCCAGTTGCAGGGTTGATCCTCGCACCCAGCTAAAGATCTTACAATACAGAAGGCTCTCGTACTCAACACTTCTCTCTCACTCAATATTAATCACTCTATCACACAATGACAAAGACAACAACACAATCATAAAACCAACTCAACACCAGCCCATCCCATGTCCTTTAGACCTCTATTTATACATTACAATAGCTCACCGACACCCTTAGGCCGAAACCTAGGTGTCAAAACCCTAGATACCAAAAACTAGGTGTCTAAAACCCTAGGTCAACTTGACCAACATTTTCAAGGCTTCGCCAACCTATCTTTACTTCCTTCTCACGCGGTGCTCCAAAGCATCCAACAGTGGATTTTTTCACTTGCTGATTTGTCCATTATCCTTCTTTCTTTTTGATCTGTCATCATCGATCTCCTCGTTCAATGAATTTTTTCCTTTTACTTCGCTCTGTCTTTTCTGCTCTTTTTCTCACTTCGACCCAGTAACAATCACTGTGTCTTCCACATAGTTTAAATTCTTCCCTTTCTTCCTTGATATTCACAATAGGCCCCCAACACTCACCTATGACTCGTCTCGAGGCACCTTAGATCTGACCTTTCCATTTTACTTTGACTTCAGACTGTGCAAGGAAACCTTTGATTTCTGCTCTATGATTCCTTTCCTTCCTTGTGCAGACTATCTTTGTTGTGTCTGGTACCCAGTTTCAACTGCACCTAGTACCTAGACCCTTTTCCTTATGCTTTTACTTAGAGCTATGGAGCAGTGGATTGCCATAATACAATTTCAACCGACTCCCATTCACTAATCCTTCCTTCCATTCTCCCTTCAAAGTCTTCAACTGCGCAACTACTCCTTCTATAACATATGCAACCTCATATGGCCCGAGCCAATGCGTTTTGAACTTCCCATGATGTTTTATGAACTTACTGTCATATACCAGTATTATATCACCTTGTTTAAATGCCTTCTTCTTGATGTGCCTGTCATGATAGGCCTTCTCTCTTTCCTTATGTACCTGCTGATGGAATCCTGCAATAAATCTATCTTCTTCTAGTTTGACCAACTGTGCAAGACTTTCTCAAACAACGCCAGTTTCATCCATATCTGTGAAGGAAACAATTCTTAGGCTTGGTACCAAATATTCCATTGGGACAATGGCTTCAAGAACATACACCAACTTAAAAGGGGTATGTATTGTTAGGTTCTTGCAAGTGGTTCTATAGGTCCATAGTACTGCTGGTACTCTTAAATCCCAGTCATCCCTGTTCACACTGCAAATCTTCGTCAGCACTGTCTCCAAGATCTTGTTGAATGCTTCCACTGTTCCATTGGCTTGTGGATGGTAAGGTGTTCTCTTCTAGTGATGGACTGCAAATTCCTCAGTCAGGGATTCAACTATTTTGTTTATGAAATGTGTGCCTTGATCACTCATAAGGATATTTGGGCATCCAAATCTGGTTATGATGTCATCAAATATGGAGTGCGTAGCTATAGTTGCACTACAGTCCTTAACTTCTCTTGCTTTGGCCCATCTAGTCAAGTACTCTGTCGCATTGATTATGTATCTTTCTCCTGTGCACTTTCTTAGTGGGTTTATAGGTCCCATGAAGTCAATGGCTCATTTCTCAAATGCTTGTAGGGTCAGCTATGGTGCTAATAGAATTTCATCTCTTCTGGACGGTTTCCCAACTCTTTGGCATATATCGTAGGCTCTGTAATAATCTTTAGCATCTCTGTATAGGGTAGGCCACCAAAGGCCATCTCTAATAACCTTCTGCGTAGTTTTTTTTCCTACGTAATTTCCTCCTACGATGCCTTCATGATCTTCTATGAGGATCAATGGTCGCTCTGCCTCCATAAAACACCTTCTCAATGTTTCATCAGGTCCCATCTTGTATAACTGTCCAACTATAAGTGAAAAGTCTACAGCGTGCACTACTAGATGTTTCTTTTGTGGAGTTTTATAATCGCTAGGTACCATTCCTGTTGATAGGAATTGGACTATTTATGCAAAGTGTTCATCAATATTTCTAATGGCTAGTAATTGTGCATTCATGAGTGTAGCCTCCAAACTAGTTGGCTCTTCACCATTTTCCAACCTTGACAAGTGGTCAGGACCTTTGTTCATTCTTCATGGCTTTACTACGATCTCAAAGTCATATTCCTAAAATATAAGAAGCCATATGCATATTCTCCCCCCCAACACTAGCTTGTTGATTACATATTTCAGTGCGGAGTGATCAGTAAACATTTTAAAGTGTCCTCCCAACAAGTAGTGGCGAAATTTCTGCAGCGCATACACCATGGCTAACCCCTCTCCCTCAGTAGTGGTGTAATGGATCTCAGAAGTTGATAGCTTCCTGCTGGAAAAGGATAATGAATGGTCAATATCTCCTTCCCCAAGTTGCGCTAAAACTGCACCTAAGGCAATAGAAGATGCATCGACATGCACATAAAACTCCTTGCTCCAATCTGGGAAGACCAGAATAGGCACAGCAACCATTTTCTATTTCAGTGTGTTGAAGCTCTTCTAGCACTCTTTTATCCAATGAAATTGATAGTCTTTCTTAAAAATATTCTCCATGGGTGGTGTAATCTCAGCATATCCTTTAATGAACTTCCTGTAATATCCAGTATGTCCCAGCGCAGTGCAAAGTTGTTTGAATGAAGTAGGAGGGGGTAGATCAACTATAATAGCAATTTTAGATGGGTCCACCAACAATCCTTTCTTGCATACAATATGACCTAACAACACTCCAAATGGTGAGAAGAAGATGAATTTCTTCAGATTCAAGGAAATTTGACACTGCCTGCATTTTTCCAACATTAGCCTTAGACATTCAATATGATTTTTCAATAAACTAAAAACAGTCCGATCATCAAAATATGCTTCTAGAAATTTATGCAGAAACTCCTTGAATTCTTCGACCACCGCCCTAGAAAATATGACTGGGGAATTCTTCAATCCAAATGGCATCACTGTATACTGGTAGGATCCCCATTATGTTGCAAATGTGGTCTTATGGTGATATTCCTTGGCAATTCGGATATGATGGTATCCCGAGAATCCATCTGTAAAAGAGTATACCTCCTGGCCTCCCACATTATCTAATACTTTGTTAGTGAATGGTGTAGGGAAGGGGTCATGTAAACAGGCATCATTCATCTTCCTGAGATCTACACAGATCCTAATCTCTCATGTCTTCTTGTCTTGCACCACCATAGGGCTAATCCATTTTGATTCTTCAACAGGTTCTATAATCCTTGCTTCCAACATTCTGTCGAGCTCAATTTTCACTTTCTCCTTATACTTAGGGTTCAATCTGTAGGGTCTATGTTTGACTAATATTGCGTATGGTTTCAAAGGGATCCTCATCTCTCCCATAGGTCCTTTAATTCCTTTCATATCAGTGAACTTGGTTGGAAACAAGTCCTGATATTCATGCAGTAACTCTGTGATTTTGTCAATAGTAGTAGCATCCCAATAATCTCCAACAATTGCAATCTTCAGTGTATGTTTTCTTCCAATATTGAACTTCTTAATCTTTAATGGTTTTCCAATGAATGGTAACTCAACTCCTGGTACTTACACATCTCTTTTTCCTTTTGTTTCTGCGATGTTCACCTTCCTAGAATCATCGTCTTCATCAACATTGATGTTGTAACAGCCTCGTAGTTTCTGCAGAGGCGTAGTCCATTCATCCTCTTCTTGTTCTAAATGGGGGATATAGGCCTCCTCATATACTTTATGTCTTACAATTTGTAATGCTTGATCTACTGTAGGATATTGGCTTTTGAATAAAAAGGTGGTGATAAAATTCTGAGTCATACCTTCCCAATCTACAGTGATGAGGCACAACTATGCTTGAATGTACCAATTGATAGGGGTTGTGTCCAACGTGTTAATGAATTTGTGCACCCATTGCTCTTGAGGAATGTTTCTCTAGGATTCTTCGCAACTTCTCACATGGTCCTTTGGAAAACTTCGACCTGTATGCCTAAATTCACAGCCTTCTACTTGTGTTGAGAACCACGCGGTCATCAGGGTACGACATTGTACCCATTCTGTAATGTTGTTTTTGTGTGTCCCTGATCTAAAAATGAAGAAGACTTGAAAAACTTGAAAAATTATTGCAAGTGAAATGTTATGTGTTTAAAGCAACAGCATCAGTTTGCAACACATAAATGAAGGATTACTTATGTAAATTACACATAGACAACAGCATAAACATTGAACATAAACACATGTGCACAACAATTGCTAAAGGAGTTCACCCCTCTTCTGGGCTACATCTCCTGGTCCAGCTTCCAATGGATCATTATTATTAATTGCTCAAAACGTGCTCAAAAACATGTCTTATAATTCTCAAATTAACAAACCGGCTGCTCCAATGGCTTCCCAGCGTCCCAAAACCCCTGTCTGGGCTCTTTCGACACCTCAATCGATCGAAAAATGAGAAAGATAGGCCTCCTAGAAGTCTCCTTCTCCAAGCTTGTTGTCTCTGATTCTACAATTCGCACACCCCCTCAATGAACCCGACTCACACGCTCTTTTAAGTGCAAAAACCTAGCATCGGGCATAGTCGTGCCAATGGTGCAAACCGTAGGACGGTTAAGGGCGCGCCAGCCCCTAACCGCCTCGACACCTGGGCATATGGCGCATGGAACCTTGGGCTAGGCAAACGAGTGGTTAAACCACCATAACCGTTGGAACTCCCGCGCATGTTAAACCATTGGTTAAATAACAAAACCCATGGGTTATGATTCATCCCCGCGCTAATACAAAACGGTATATATATGTGAACATATTACAATATACAAACTTTGGTTATATATCCGCGCCATTCGTTGGGCCTTACAACATGGTCATATATCATTTCAAATAACCACGGGATGGGGCTAAGCCCTGGCCCGACCCCCGCCCATTCATACATTGCAACGACTTTATAAAAAAATGCGTTGGGTTATATGTTAAGTCACATGTCATGGGCGCATTGGTCGGACGGTTATATAAAGGTTTACATGTGGGGGGAGGTCCCGGGGTCAAACCCCGCAGACTCCCATTACATTTTATATAGCAATATAAACCAAACAAATGGGGGACACGTGGCGCCCATGGATTGGGCCACGTGTCTTCTTATTATTTGCCACCAACCGGACACGTGTCAACTTCCTATTCACCCAAAATCGACCAATCAACACTTGCCATGTCACCACCGTACGACCTATACGGTCCTACCATGTCACCGTACGGAGTGTACGGACAGGTACAGTCAGCATCCAAATTTTTTGCCTATTTGGCTTGGTGAACAGATCGCGATATCTTCTCCATATGGACTCCGTTTGAGAAAGTAAAATACCGCTGGAATCAGGAAGACGAGACGGACGCAATGGCATTGTTTTCGTCTCATTCTGAGCACTTTGAAAATTGAGCAAAATTTGATCCCTTGATCACACCTCCCCATTGGGAAGCTTTTGGACCTCCAAAAGACTATCTCAGTCTATGTGAAGATGAGGGTATAGTTCCCTCACCCTTCCAACCTCAATCCACTTGGCCTTGCTTGGATTTGTCCCTTTAAGACCAACTCGCAAATACTCCACATTTCCTCGCTTCGAAGTTCGCATTCTCCTGTCAAGGATGGTGTCTTCCTGCAGTTATGTTAGATACTCTGGATAAAAATCATTTATGGAAGGAATCTGAACATGATCTCCTTGATCATCAAACAATGGAGGCTGATACAACTTCAAATTCTCAACATTAACAACTGCATACATCTGCATATAAGGAGGCAAATCTAAACGAAAAGCATTGTTACCAATCTTGTCGACAATTTTGAAGGGACCATATCGAATTGGTTTCAACTTTTTACCTTCTCCTT